>JAWPHD010012277.1:0-77005 GCA_037043455.1 Cyrtodaria siliqua
TTTATTTCAGAGCATTTGACCTTGATGAAGATGAGGGGCTTTTACTATATTTAGATCATCTGTTTGTACCACCTGATGAGACTGCATTTGAAATGAAACGTAACAAATCTATCGCCATAGCTAGAGCAAAAGAAGCAATCCGTGAAATAAAAGATGTAGATGAACTGCTCAGTAGGATAAGAAAGATATATTATAGGTAAGTTAATTTCTTATTTGAGTTGCTACCCCTCCCTCCCCCCCGTCAGGAGTCCTATATTGTACGATTTGTGAACATTGCATTTTGATTATATTACTTTCCAGTAAGACCACTTTGATTATTACATGTAAGTTAATGTAAAAACTGATGTTTCTCATATGCATATGTAACCGGGTACAGGTAAATGATGAATAAGCGATTCCAGGCCTTACGTCCTCCGTAGCTCAGTTGGTAGAGCACTGGTACAGTGTACATGTACTAGAGACCCTGCCTTTGAGTCCCAGTTGAGGCCACCTGTTATATTTGGGGGATTGTCTGTGCTTATCCAGAGAAACTAGCAGTGGGTCACCTGTATAATTCATAGACGAATTTCTGTCTGGTGGGGTATATGTAACTGGGTACAGGTAAATGCTGAATAATCGATTCCTAGCCTTATGTTCTTGATAGCTCAGTTGGTACGGTAAACCAGAGACCCTGAGTCCTGTTTCAGGCACAATTTTTTCACCACCTGTTATATTTCATGTTGAAATTGGTGAATTAAGTATGTGATAAATGCAGATATGCAGCTTATCTTATGCATGATGCAATTGATGAATGTTATATAGAGCGACACAGATTACCTGCCTGTACAGTAATAGTAGTGTGGTATTATAAAACATCTCTGATATGTCAATCATATATATTTTGTGTTGACAGAACAAGTTCTTATGACTATGAAACTTTGGAGTTTGCTCTGGAAGTAATGATGATGAAACTGAATGACAATGGGGATATACCGGTAGAAAAGGTAATGATGTAAACAGAATGTGTAGCCTTTGAAAATAAATTATAGTGTAAATACTGTTTTGGCTTTAGGTATTAAATTTCATTATTTTGCTAGATATTTTATAACTGCAGACCTTTTTGACAAAGCATACCATATAATTTATGTCACAGTTGTTTATCATTTGTATTACATGTTCACACTATTACAGCACTGAGTTCTATCATCTTCACAGCAGTGTTAGACCATTGTAAGCATTATCTGTATGTCACGTATTTTGAATGCATGAATGAATGAATGAATGGTGTTTTACGGCAAGTCAACACATAAACAGGTCATATTGTGCGCAAAAACTAATGAAAGATGAAGAAATGAAATATTTATTAAAAATTGATGTAAATATATAAAGATAAAACTATTAAAAAATAAGGGACGATGAGTGTTACCTTGATAAGCTGCATGCATACCATGTTTCTATAACAGGGCCTGAAGCTGTTGGAGTACCTGAAGGTGTATACTCGTCAGTCCACGCCCTCCGAGTATGAGATGGAATATAAACCTGGGGGAGATAAAAAGGAGGTATGAACACTGTTGAATAAAACAAAGTTTTTAGTTGGAATGATTCGTAAAATACTTATACGTGAAACTGATCAATCCATTATGGGATTAATTTTGAAAAATATGAAATACTTGTAAATGTTGTAATTTTCAAAATGTCTTAAAGATTTAAATATCTATTAAAAGTGCAAACTATCCATTGTGTATTAAAGGGAATGTAGCGACACAACCAAAAATCTTGGTTATTGAGAGTTGTGAAAAACTTTGAAAAGGGTGAAAGAATAATCAAAATCGGATAATAAATAAAAATGATATGATGATTTGAAAGTTGTTTTAAAACGTATATGGGAGCCGCCATTTTGGGAACTATGATGTCATAGTTCCAAATAGCCTTATATGGAATACTGATATATATCATTTAAAGCAAAGAAAATCACTGCAAATGAATGCAAAACCCTTAAAGGTCATATAAAGCATTATTGCTATTAAGTATACCTATTTTTCATATAGTTGCTTTAATTTATTTTCTATAAATCAGTAAAATTTTAACATTTATAAATATTCCATATATGGTCATTTAGAACTGTGGCATCATAGCTCTCAAAATGGCAGCTTCCATATCCATTTCAACAGAACCTTCAAAGGATCATATCCTTCGTTTATCATCCGATTTTGATAACTCTCACCTTTTTCCAAGTTTTTCAGAACTCTCAATAGTAATGATTGTTTGGCTGTGTCGCTACATTCCCGTTAAATAAACAGCCATCTACATTGATTTATGCATTGCAGTATGTTTTCACAGCAGATATTCATGATAATTGTTACACTATATTGTATCAGTCCCAGATATTCATGGGATCTTTACCTGCAGAGAGTAAGACCAGACTGCCTATACACCCGCTCCTGCAGGGAGACCAGCAGTGGAAAATTATAAGTGAGTAATCATTTTATGACTTATAAACAGTTGCAGTATTATACACTTAAGTGCAGTTCCATGTATTGCTTTTTCTGTGTATGAAACCAATTTGAAAAACCGGCAAAACATTAACTTTTTTGTTTATTAAACCGTTGCTGCATTTTAAAGGATTTTTTCGAATCATCAAAGACAATGTTGTTAAGAAAATGAAGTCATTTCTCTCTCTCTTGTTTTCTCACTTTTCATCACTGTTTGTGGTCCTTTTTTTCAGCTCCTGAGTTGAAGAGAGAATCCATCGCTACTTGGCTCCTTATTGCAAAGTTACTAAATGTAAGTCATATATGTCAGAATTAATGTTGAGGTTAATATTTTGTTATAATAATTAAGTCACATACCATCTAGACCAATCTTCGAAACTACCCAAGATTGTATCTAGTATCTCCCTTTATTGTACTAATAAACTGCTGTATAATTCCTATTTGCATGTGTTTTCTGAAGGTAATCATTTGGTACTCTAGATCAGCAGCTTTCTACTTTAAAATACTGTACATGTCATACATGCCTTGTTCCGTGTGTGTTTTGCAGCTGTCCCCAGACCAGATCTGCCTGACAGCGGTACAGAACATGGTGCGTGTGTACTTGGAAACGTTCACAAGTCCTGATGGAGGCTCGGACATGAGCCACTGGAACTGGAGGATGGACCAGGCCAACCATGCACTGCTGCAGGTCACATTGATTTCGTTAAACAATTTCAGTAAATCTGGATCAAAATGGACTTCATTTACATAAAAAAATAAGAACAAGAGTATTTTTTATTATATCTCACTGTGAACTTAGCTTGGTACAAGTTTGCTTAACATAAACATTCCAGGTAAGAATGTAAAATGTGTCATTTCAGTTCAGGTTTCAAAACGTAACTTTCCAGAGAATGTTTTCCTCTTTTTACCTCTTTTATGTTTCCAAATAATTAAACATGATTTTTCTTTTTATATTATACAAACTGAACCTTTCTCTTTTATAGGATGCTGGACATGTATTACAAAACATCAAGAACTGTGAAAGCTCCCTTGCTTGTGCTAAATGGATGGTCTCCAAACTACCACTTGGTATGTGCGATATTTCACGTAGGAGTACAACTTGAGATTGATATAAACATAACTTATACATCTTTATTATATTGCTGTGCATTTTGCAAAATATATCTTTTCAGAGTTGAAGGATTAAAAGAAGTAAAATTAAAAATCTTAGTTTGTATTTAGATGTACTTTTGAGCCTTCAAGCGGGATCTATCTTGTGCCATTTTAGCTTTTAAACATAATATTTTATCATTTTAGCCTTCAGAAATACTATTGTACAAATTTCTGATAATGTACTTCTACATTCATAATTAAAAAGATGATTATGTACATGTATACTGCTCTCAGATTCTGCTCAGGTCAATATAACTTGATATAGCATGCATACACAATGTATTTCAGGATCTGAGAAGGTTCTGGTATTGAAACAGTGTATCAAGCTGGCTGAGCTGTGGCACCTCAGTATACCAGAGGAGGTGAGTTCAGCATTTTAACTGGCTCTTACATGAGTAATAAATTAAAATGCTGTAAATCTGTTACAAATCTCTTTTGTGGATGACGCATTACTCTGGTGTTGATATAAAGGACACCAGAGAATCCAGGGCCTAAATTCATCAAATGTTTGAGCAAAAGAATCAGACTCAGACTCAAAATCTCATTTTTTTGCAAACCCTATAATCACAAAAGTATGGGTAAGAATTGTGATTTTCAGACATTTTCTGATAAATTACCTTTCAAATTACTCGTTTTTATAAGCAAATGTAGTAATTTGCTTGTAAAATTGTTTTTAATTTGATTTAAAAAAAAAGAGATTTTGAGTCTAGTCATGAGTTCTTGTGCTCAAAAGTTTGATGAATATTAGGCCAGATGTGGGACAACATACTCATCACTGTCTCACTGTTACTTTTCTGGTGATTTAAAATTGTTTTGTATTTATCATAAACAAGTATATTTCCTGCTATGATACTTCAAGCGCCCGTGAGGTGAAGTTGGTAATAATTCATGCAGCTTATTTATTAATAACACAAACGATTTCTTAAACATAGATGAATGACAGTTTATAGAGTATTGGAGGGTTGCTATGTACTAATGTGTTAGTTTCAAGGATTAATAACAGAATTTAGTTGTCAGAGTGCTATTACATTAAATGGGACCCAAGGAAGGCAATTTAATAAACATCTATGGTTGAACCCAATTTTCCGTAATTTGTTTCCTTTAAACTCAATTTTGCATCTATGGGTGGGTGTTCAATTTTAAATTTCAAAGCGTCTTCCTGGGACCCCATGTATGTTTTAACGGAATGGCCCTGACTTCATGAATGAACCAGTTCATGTTTCTACTTAATTTGTCAACATAAACAATTTTAGAACTTGACTTTTTTTCTGCTGTTAAAGCATTCTATAAGCAATCGTTTACTATTATCAGATTCTTTTAATATTCAAATTGACCAAAGCTGAGTTGGACCAAGACATGAAAATGTTCCCTTCATTCTACAGAGTGCAAAGAGAGAGAAGGCCAAGGCAGCATACCTTAAGTTCCTGAGTCACTGGCAGAAGATGGCGTCTGCCCAGGCATTGTGTCTGCACGGACTGGGCGAGGCTGAGCTTCTACAGAACACAGACAAACCAGCGGTTCTCATACAGAAGTTGTACGAACATTCTAGTATCACACAGATGGAGTGGGAGGCTGGAGCTACAAAACCTGGTAATCTACACTGTCTACTGACTGTCCCTCTATTTGTGTATGTGCATGATGCAACCTGATTCTTGCAATCTGGATTAATCACGGTGTAATATTCATAAGAATAAATGGAATTAGGTTCTTTGTGCTGTATAACAACCGAAAAAAAAATTCTCTGAATGCGTCGCATATAAAAACGACAATCTTGAACTTTTTATCTCCTATTGATATTAGCACCTTCATTTATTAAATCTGTATCATTCTAACTTTAAACCTGCTTGTATATAATTAAGTAAAGGAAAAAAACAAATAAAGGGACTAAAAAAACAGTGTGCCTCTTAAAAATAAAAATTACAGCAGTATGTTTTAAATATTGACTTTTATAAATAAACAATTGGAAGCATTGTTTATTATACCCCACTTTCACAAAGTGAAGTGGAGACTATATAGGAATCCGTAGTGTCCCGTCCAGTCCCGTCCCATCTCGTAACACATTTTTTATCATGTCACGTCACAATTTTTTATTATTTGCATTCTTCAAACAATTTTAAATGGGTTGATCCCAAACTTTATATACACATCACAACCGATCAAAAAGCGGGGGTATTCATCACCTTCAATGATAGTTCTAGTTGTGCATGTTATTTCTTCAGATATCCATGGTGCTGCAGAAGAGCTAGCTAAAATTAATACTATCAACCTGGACTCCATCCAGAGTTCCCTCATACAGAAGTGGCTGCAGACCACAAACTCGCTCCAACAGGATTCGGAAACTGTACGTACACAAGTACTCATATAATTGTAACGGGAGACCAGCTGTTTGAATTAAGAGGTCCTATTTTTTGACAACATAACATGTTAATGTCTGGTTTAAACATATTTCTTTTACATCGATTGCAAAACAAGCAACTTATATTAATCACTCTCGATGGCTTCCTGGGTAGAACCAGTACTAAGCAATGTGGATTAATTATCTTGCTCAAGGATAAATAACATGGCCACGGCAAGGATTGAACCCACAACCTTTTGATCTGGAGTCTGACGCTCTACCACTGGACCACACACTCCACTTGCTAATGTCACAAGACCATCTCATTATAAAAATACATTTGAAGAAGTTTTTGGCATACATAATATTTCATGATTATTCAGCTTTCCCGACTGGTTGGTTCTTATATATGTTGAATGTTTCAGACCATGACATTTAACCTGGAGAATCTCAAGTTTGCTGACACGACTACCGAGACTGAGGATGACGAAGAAACTAATTTCAAAAGGTAAAGTCCAAATACATGTAGACACCCCTGACAGAATTATGACTTCTTCAAATAGTGTTTGTGTCGCCTGCATAGCATGACAGACACTTAAGGAGCTATTTGTCTATCATCAGTGACAATCGACTCCAAACTTTTATAACCTGGTTGTCCTTGGATGAACCTTATTGATTTTGGGGTCAGTAGGTCGAAGGTAAAGGTCACTGAGCTTAATGAAAAATTATTTCTTCTCAAGAACTTGCGAAGGACTGAACCTATCGCTCAAACTTCATGAATTGATTATCCTTGGTAAGAGAATAATCCCTATTGTATTTGGGGTCAGAAGGTCAAAGGTCATCTTATAATGAAAAATCATTTCCGGTCAATAACTTATGAAGGATTGTACCACCATCTTCAAATTTTATAACTTGGTTGTTCTTGTTTAGAGGTTAACTCCTATTGATGTTGGGGACAGTAGGTCAAAGGACAAGGTCACTGATAAGCACAAAGCAGGTGACAGATGTTCTGAAGAAGCGTTTTTTATTATTTTCTTTTTTATTTGATTAAACATTTCATTATAGTCATAGATGGTTGATTTTTCCAAGGGTGATAAACTCTAGGATGTATTAACACATTTTTTGAAATGCACACACCATGCATACAGTAAAAATCTAAATCTAATAAACATCCATCATGCATCAATAAACAACAGGGTTGCTGCCCTCCAAACAGTTAATTTTGGAATCACTCTAAAACATGACGACCCATGTCACATCTACAATAATATTATGAATAATCTTTCTTGCAGAGTTGTACATCTAGTGCAGAGAGGTAATAAAGAAAACAATGCCCTTCTTCTGTTGGACTTTGCTTTCAAGGTTTGTCACACTTTAAAATACTCATTCCTTTAGATTTTCAGTATTGAGTAAATCAGAAATAAACAAACACTTTCGGTGAATTAAAGATTTCATCTTCCTCTGAGGTTGCTGTCCCAATGTAACTTAATATGATGTAAACAGGGTGTAAAAACCCCATTTTGAATTAAAACATATCAGTATTTTTTTATGGACTTTAAAATATCTAATAAAAATACATGTTTTATTTGTATTTGTTAATTTACGAAAAATTGCTACTACTGCTTGCAATGTTATTTTTGGCAACAAAATCTATTGCAATATAGAGCTTATATATATTTTGTAATGTCAGATATTTGTCGATTATGAGATATGTATGTTCTTCCCAATTGTAGCCGAAGGAAGGTCAGGAGACGGTATGCTGTATCCGTGCCCTCAGATGTCTCCTCTACCTCTGTGATGATGACACTCTGAAGAAAGTCTGTAACAAATCTCTCGAGGATATCAGGTAGCACGTCTCTTTATACGTATTATATAGAAATGTGTGAGTGAGCTTCTTAAGTAATAGCAGTTATTTCGCAATCAAGATGTAAAATATAATTTGTCTTGACTGTTTAATAATACATTAAAGTTTCATATAGCTGACTTTGTATACAATCAATTTCAATATGTCCCACTGTGTTCATGTTTCAGCTACATACAGTATTCACACTATGGTTGTCCTGGCATGGTTATGTACACCTCTACAATACTTCATATGCATCATGTCAAACGATTCTTTATGTCTTTGGACGTTCTTTTTTATTCAGGTGTATTTCTAAGCCTATCTCGTGACGCATCGTAGAGAAGAACCTGAGGATATGATGATTACTGGTGTGATTATTGTGTATTTTAGACACCTGCTCCAAAGTTTATTTCATATTTTGGACACCTGCTTCAAAGTTTATTTTATATTTTAGACACCTGCTTCAAAGTTTATTTCATATTTTAGACACCTGCTCCAAAGTTTATTTCATATTTTGGACACCTGCTTCAAAGTTTATTTTATATTTTAGACACCTGCTTCAGAGTTTATTTCATATTTTAGACACCTGCTCCAAAGTTTATTTCATATTTTAGACACCTGCTCCAAAGTTTATTTTATATTTTAGACACCTGCTTCAAAGTTTATTTCATATTTTAGACACCTGCTTCAAAGTTTATTTTATATTTTAGACACCTGCTTCAGAGTTTATTTCATATTTTAGACACCTGCTCCAAAGTTTATTTCATATTTTAGACACCTGCTCCAAAGTTTATTTCATATTTTGGACACCTGCTCCAAAGTTTATTTCATATTTTAGACACCTGCTTCAAAGTTTATTTCATATTTTAGAAACCTGCTTCAAAGTTTATTTTATATTTTAGACACCTGCTTCAAAGTTTATTTTATATTTTGGACATCTGCTCCAAAGTTTATTTTATATTTTAGACACCTGCTTCAAAGTTTATTTCATATTTTGGACACCTGCTCCAAAGTTTATTTTATATTTTAGACACCTGCTTCAAAGTTTATTTCATATTTTGGACACCTGCTTCAAAGTTTATTTTATATTTTAGACACCTGCTTCAAAGTTTATTTCATATTTTGGACACCTGCTCCAAAGTTTATTTTATATTTTAGACACCTGCTTCAAAGTTTATTTTATATTTTAGACACCTGCTTCAAAGTTTATTTTATATTTTGGACACCTGCTCCAAAGTTTATTTTATATTTTAGACACCTGCTTCAAAGTTTATTTCATATTTTGGACACCTGCTCCAAAGTTTATTTTATATTTTAGACACCTGCTTCAAAGTTTATTTCATATTTTGGACACCTGCTTCAAAGTTTATTTTATATTTTAGACACCTGCTTCAAAGTTTATTTCATATTTTGGACACCTGCTCCAAAGTTTATTTTATATTTTAGACACCTGCTTCAAAGTTTATTTCATATTTTGGACACCTGCTCCAAAGTTTATTTTATATTTTAGACACCTGCTCCACATTATGATCTATCTGGCGAGTCTGGAGAAGTTACACATCCGTCACACTGTGGAGACATTCCTTGTCTGTCATAAGGACGGCCTTGTCAAGGGAATATGGAAAAATCACAGCTATGAGAAAACAGTAGGTTCCACTACTTGCAAACAAATGGTTTCATGTTTATATAGGCTATGTCCAACTAGTTGAAACAAATGTTAATATTACTTCAGGGTCTCCTTAGTTCAGTAGCTTAGTGGTCTGATGCCCTGCACTTTGTGTAATAGCTATTGGGTGTGTTCAGGGTTCTCCCATTGGTTACCGAGAGAGATTTCGGTAAACATCGGTTCGCCGATAGGTAGAATGTTGGTAACCAATCTTCCCGCGACTCTACACCTGAGGTTGTGTCTGTGGCCTAGTTGATACCAAATGTTACCATTGGTGGCCATTGGTAACCCAAAGTTAACCAACGTGGTTGATGATGGGAGAACCCTGAACACACCCATTGCTTTCAAAACTGTCTGGTGTTGGAGAATGAATAACCTTTATCTTTCTACATCGCCTTTGAGTTTATCTGTTACAATATATCATACCATGTGTTAAACCAGATGTCAATATTTATTTATTATGTTCTTATCAATACCTATAGTTAACGTTTTCCTATTTATCTGCTGCACCTATATCTTGAAAAACGGCAGTTTAAATTTGCAATACGTCATGATCTCATATATATTTTCTATTTCGCTTGATGCAGTTTTGACATGATGTACTTGTAGGCTGTGACCTTGGTATCATGCCTGTGTCTGGATTACAAGATATACGATCAGCAGCTGTGGACCAGTCTGCTGCAGAGACTGCACTCATTTGGACTGGTCTGTTTACTACTTTACATGTTGCCTCAAATGGTTCTTTTCACTATTCATCTTAACAGAAACTACAAAGGTATAAAGATGTGTATGTACCCTTTCACATAAAATGTAATTCAAAATTTAATTTATTCAAAATTTAAAGGATACACTTAAATTAAAAACAAACAAACTGATTTTTCAGTGCAATCCTATAAAAGGAGTATGGGACAAGATTATTTTGACTTTCTATGTTTATATTTACAGATGCGACAGCTGGAGTATGTGTTATTCAGACTGAGCAATATACCAGAACTGTGGCAGATACCAGCTTTCCCCAAAATGTGGTTCACCATAGTCTCCAACCCTCTCACTAAAGGTAAATCCAAAGTTCTGCAGTTACTACTTCTACAACCTGTTATTTCCATAAATTATTTGTATTGTTACTTAAGCTCAGAGATGAAAGCTTGAAGTGAACTATTGTGAACACTCTTTGTCAGTCCATGAAATGTTGCAGAAACAACTTCTGCTCATACTGAAGGGTCAATTTTGAGAAATATCACATGGATGATCCTTAATAAGTCGGTGTCTTTCAAAGTTGTTAAAATTAGGAACACCCAAGATGGCCTTCATTACTAAAAATAAGCATTCAAAAATATTCTTGTTGCGAATCAATGAAAAGAGTGACTTCTATTTACAAATGATCTTTATTCTGTTGGCTTTATAATGTAGTTAAGATATATTTGAAGAGATTTCTGTCTTATAAAATACATTATCCGACAGATTTCAGTTTTCTTGATAAAATAAGGTATTTTCTCTTTTATGTGCATCTATCCTTAAAAAATATAGAACTAGACTTGGATTTCAGTTTTCTCCATTTTTTCTTCTCTGTTAACTGTTACTTTGATTCTTTGTTCCAGTGTGTTGCCCTCTTACCAAGGAACAGAAAAATGTCTGTGTTCACTACTTCTCTGTTAACTGTTACTATGATTATTTGTTCCAGTGTGTTGCCCTCTTACCAAGGAACAGAAAAATGTCTGTGTTCACTACTTCTCTGTTAACTGTTACTATGATTCTTTGTTCCAGTGTGTTGCCCTCTTACCAAGGAACAGAAAGATGTCTGTGTTCACTACTTCTCTGTTAACTGTTACTATGATTATTTGTTCCAGTGTGTTGCCCTCTTACCAAGGAACAGAAAGATGTCTGTGTTCACTACTTCTCTGTTAACTGTTACTATGATTCTTTGTTCCAGTGTGTTCCCCTCTTACCAAGGAACAGAAAGATGTCGTGTTCACTACTTCTCTGTTAACTGTTACTATGATTCTTTGTTCCAGTGTGTTGCCCTCTTACCAAGGAACAGAAAGATGTGTGTGTTCACTACTTCTCTGTTAACTGTTACTATGATTCTTTGTTCCAGTGTGTTGCCCTCTTACCAAGGAACAGAAAGATGTCTGTGTTCACTACTTCTCTGTTGACTGTTACTATGATTCTTTGTTCCAGTGTGTTGCCCTCTTACCAAGGAACAGAAAGATGTCGTGTTCACTACTTCTCTGTTAACTGTTACTATGATTATTTGTTCCAGTGTGTTGCCCTTTTACCAAGGAACAGAAAGATGTCTGTGTTCACTACTTCTCTGTTAACTGTTACTATGATTCTTGTTTCCAGTGTGTTCCCCTCTTACCAAGGAACAGAAAGATGTCGTGTTCACTACTTCTCTGTTAACTGTTACTATGATTCTTTGTTCCAGTGTGTTCCCCTCTTACCAAGGAACAGAAAGATGTCGTGTTCACTACTTCTCTGTTGACTGTTACTATGATTCTTTGTTCCAGTGTGTTGCCCTCTTACCATGGAACAGAAAGATGTCGTGTTCACTACTTCTCTGTTGACTGTTACTATGATTCTTTGTTCCAGTGTGTTCCCCTCTTACCAAGGAACAGAAAGATGTCGTGTTCACTACTTCTCTGTTAACTGTTACTATGATTCTTTGTTCCAGTGTGTTCCCCTCTTACCAAGGAACAGAAAGATGTCGTGTTCACTACTTCTCTGTTGACTGTTACTATGATTCTTGTTTCCAGTGTGTTCCCCTCTTACCAAGGAACAGAAAGATGTCGTGTTCACTACTTCTCTGTTAACTGTTACTATGATTCTTTGTTCCAGTGTGTTCCCCTCTTACCAAGGAACAGAAAGATGTCGTGTTCACTACTTCTCTGTTAACTGTTACTATGATTCTTGTTTCCAGTGTGTTCCCCTCTTACCAAGGAACAGAAAGATGTCGTGTTCACTACTTCTCTGTTAACTGTTACTATGATTCTTGTTTCCAGTGTGTTGCCCTCTTACCATGGAACAGAAAGATGTCGTGTTCACTACTTCTCTGTTAACTGTTACTATGATTCTTTGTTCCAGTGTGTTGCCCTCTTACCATGGAACAGAAAGATGTCGTGTTCACTACTTCTCTGTTAACTGTTACTATGATTCTTTGTTCCAGTGTGTTGCCCTCTTACCAAGGAACAGAAAGATGTCGTGTTCACTACTTCTCTGTTAACTGTTACTATGATTCTTTGTTCCAGTGTGTTGCCCTCTTACCAAGGAACAGAAAAATGTCTGTGTTCACTACTTCTCTGTTGACTGTTACTATGATTCTTTGTTCCAGTGTGTTGCCCTCTTACCAAGGAACAGAAAGATGTCTGTGTTCACTACTTCAATGTTCTAATGAGGTAATACAATAAGATAATAACTGCTGTTATTCAGAATGGTATTCATTACATTATGTCTTGTCACACAGCTTGCTTTTTGTCTCACCTTTTGTCCTTGGGAGTAAAATTGTTCAAATTTTATATATAACCTACTGCTCATTGTCCGTCTTAATGCCAATAACAGCCCTGGTCCGAGTCAAGGTCACTTAAGTACATGTACCGTCACCAAATTTTAACGCAAATATTGACGGTAAATTTTAACGCAAATATTGACGGTACATGTATTTAAGTGACCTTGACTCTGACCCAGGGTCAGTTGGAGGGCTGGAAGTTATTGGCATTAGGAAAGACAATGACCAGGAGGTTATGCCTTTCAACTCTGTTTCCCAATAAATAGACAAGGCCTCAAAAGTCAAGCACCTGCACCGACGGGCAGTACTTTTTGTTTTACTTATATTCCACCCTGCCTGTCTGATGACTCGACATGCTGGCCATCATTTGTACTGTACAATATAAATATTTCCATTGTTTTCATTCTAGTTGTCCCGTGGTGAATCAGCTAGACATTGAGAGCCTGAGTAAGACTTACCAGAAACTCGAGTTGCCAGCGTGTGCCCTGGGCTGTCTGCTCATTGGTAGAAAGGCTGATGACGCATCTCTGTGTGTTAGTAATCATAACCTTATGTCTATTTACTGTTATGTCTTCAATTTCCATGGTTTAAATCTAATGTCTGTATAAAATATCTAGTTAGGGAGTCAGTAGAATATAATGGGACTCAACAGATTTTGGGAAAGTGTCCTTTGACTAGCTTTTTTCTGAAAATGAATAACTGTTTTAAGTGACCGAGGGGTAAAGACATTGCGTTGTAAACCTTCTTGCCTCTCACTGCTGCAGGTTCAAATCCCACTGGGAGATCAACTTGTGAGAAAGTGTGGATTCTTACGGATGGCGGGAGTTATACAGCACTGGTTCTATCCAGGAAAAAGGGGTGCACTGCCTCTACTACAAAAAAATCGGCCTTCATATATGGCCTAACATGTGCTAAAAAATGACTTAAAACACCAAACAATCAATTTAAGTGTATTGTATTTAAATGCTTTGTACATTCTTTTTGGTATAAAATAATTATACCCAGAAATATTGCTTATGTTTCATTAACATAGCTATAATCACGCAGAAAAGTGTTTCCTTGTACATTCCTTTTTATTCATCAGCACTACCGTTTACTGTTTGCAATGTTTAGAAGTAAAAATATAGGTATATTCTATCAGTAATATAGGCAGATATTGACATATTGTTTATCCGCTCTCTTTCCAGAATCTTGTTGCACAATATGGCAGACAAATATTGGATAATGTGACAAGTTTGTTACTCTGTGGACTTAATCATGGAATCTGTCAAAAGGTATGGGGTTGTTTATGGAACTTACAAAACTTTCTCATATTTAAGGGTGTCAAATCCAGATGCTAATGCACATAAATTATATAAATACACATTTCAGCACCCAGTCTTGAAAGTGTGTGACTATGTCAGATATGTATGTGTAACTTAACCACATTTAATACTGTGTCATTTAGTTTGTCGTTTGACATTGTTACCAAAATGATACAATAGATAGTTAAAAAACATTTTTGCCTGAAAGGTGGCTTAAGCTTGAAGTTAACTAAAATAACATGAAAAAGTACATAGAAAATAAGTATTGAGCTTGATATTCACTGGTTAATTACTATTATATTCTTGATTACTGCTGAACTTGCAGGTACAAGAGTTGGTGTATCGTGACATACTGAAGTCGGAGAAGTTTGAACAAGTTCTTGATACTCCCTACCAGAACGAATTCATCTCGTACTGTGTAAAACAAAAGTCTGTGGACAGTCTCCTAGTGTTTGCCATCAAACATAAAAGGTCAGTATAACACACATTAAAAAATATTTTGTAACAACTTGTTATGTTATGTTGCAGATGACTTGTATTTCAGGCACTTTTTTACTTCAAAATTAAAAAAAAATCACAAAATTGATCCTATTTTATAGTCAAACCTGTTTTTATAGACTAAATAATGAACTAACAAGGATGGGTTATTTCAGAATTGGAGAGGCCAAGGCGTTGTTTGGACTGTACTCGAGCACATACCAAGCTATCAGCATGAAGATTAACCCATATGTGGAGGAGGAGGAGGATGACATGGATGAGGCAGATTATCCACAGGTCATGCTGAAGGTGAGTGATGAGGATGAGATGCAGGAGGCAGATTAGCCACAGGTCAAGTTTAAGGTGAGTGATGATGGTGAGGTGCAGGAGGGGGATTATCCACAGGTCATGATTAAGGTGAGTGATGATGGTGAGGTGCTGGAGGGGGATTATCCACAGGTCATGCTTAAGATGAGTGATGATGAGGGGGATTATCCATGGGTCATGCTTAAAGTGAGTGATGATGATGAGGTGCAGGAGGGAGATAACCCACAGTTCATGCTTAAGGTAAGTGATGATGATGAGGTGCAGGAGGTGGATTAGCCACAGGTCAAGTTTAAGGTGAGTGATGATGGTGAGGTGTAGGAGGCGGATTATCCACAGGTCATGATTAAGGTGAGTGATGATGGTGAAGTGCAGGAGAGGGATTATCCACAGGTCAAGCTTAAAGTGAGTGATGCTGATGCGGTGCAGGAGGGGGATTATCCACAGGTTTTATTTAAGGTGAGTCAAGATGGTGATGATGATGATGACATGGAAAGACAGTGATTATCCTCAGGTCTTCCTCAAGGTCCTTGATGATAAGAATTCTACCGGCCAAGGGTTTGGAATGTCTCATCGGTAATGCGGTAAATGGATTATCTCCCCTGGTCATAGCTTCACTGGGTTACACTGGTGATCAACCGGCTGTCGAGTGTCCTTATCGCAGTGAATCTATTTTAGTCACCATCGTATGACTGGATTATCTCCCCTGACCAACGGCTTCACCAATGGTGATCATCCTGGCTGTGGAAGGTGTTTCAGTCTATCGACATTCTAATTCATTAATTTCATCCTAAAAAATTGTGACGGCATAATTAGAGATTAGGGTGTTGCCCGGATCTATTGTGCATAACCCGTGTACTCTCTAATTTTTGGAGCTTGAAGGATGAAAATTAGTAGCATTTATTATATATGGCAATAGCAAATTATGGCAATGCAAAATGATAGAAACAGCATATGGCAATAGCATACGATGCCAATAGCATATGATGGCAATGCATGTGATGGCAATAGCATATGATGGCAGTAGCATATGATGGCAATGCAAATGATGGCAATAGCATATGATGGCAATGCATATGATGGCAATGCAAATGATGGCAATAGCATATGATGGCAATGCAAATGATGGCAATGTATACATATAACAAATGTTGGCAGAGAGAGTAAGTGATGAGACATTCCGACCTTTTGGTTGGACATAATTACACAAAGCTGCTGTGGCCAGATTTTCCACAAATTAATATCATGCATATAAAAGAATGAAAATTGACTGGAGTTTTTAGCTCTACTGGCCGAAGGCCAGCAGAGCTTATGGGATGCCGAGTTGTCCGTCGTCCGTTGTTAACTTTTGTCTCGTTAAGACGATAGGGCCTTCATTTTTCATCCAATCTTTACCAAACTTTAACAGGTTGTTAATATCAATGAAAGCTCGGATGAGTTCGAAAACCAGCCAGATCGGCCAAGTAACAGCGGAGTTATGGCCCTTGATTTAGTTAAAAATGCTATATTGCTATATTTTGCCTCGTTAAGACGATAGGGCCTTCATTTTTCAACCTATCTTTACCAAACTTTACCACATTGTTAATATCAATGAAAGCTCGGACAAGTTTGAAAACCAGCCAGATCGGACCAGTAACACCAGAGTTATGGTCCTTGATTTAGTTAAAAATGCTATATTACTATATTTTGCCTCGTTAAGATGATAGGGCCTTCGTTTTTCATCCTTTCTTTACCAGACTTTACCACATTGTTAATATCAATGAAAGCTCGGACAAGTTCGAAAACCAGCCATATCGGACGAGTAACAGCGGAGTTATGGCCCTTGATTTAGTTAAAATGCTATAGTTTGCCTCGTTAAGGCGCTAGGGGCTTCATTGTTCATCCGATCTTTACCAAACTTTATCAGATTGTTAATATCAATGAAAGCTCGGACAAGTTCGAAAACCAGCCATATGGGAATAGAAACAGCGGAGTTATGGTCCTTGATTTAGTTAAAAATGCTATATTTTGCCTCGTTAAGACGATAGGGGCTTCATCGATCTTTACCAAACTTTATCAGCTCGTTAATGTCATTGAAAGCTCGAACAAGTTTGAAAACCAGCCATTTCGAACAAGTAACAGCGGAGTTATGGCCCTTGATTTAGTTAAAAATGCTATATTTTGCCTCGTTAAGACGATAGGGGCTTCATTGTTCATCCGATCTTTACCAAACTTTATCAGATTGTTAATATCAATGAAAGCTCGGACAAGTTCGAAAACCAAACATATCGGACCACTAACAACTTAGTTATGGCCCTTGATTTATTCAAAACGCTATATTTTGCCTCATTAAGACGAGAGGGCCTTCATGCCTTAATTTTTCATCCGATCGTTACCAAACTTTTTTACTTTATTTGTTATTTTATTATTTTTTTCAATTAATATTATTATTTATAAAAAATAATATTTAATTTTTTAATTTAATTATTTTTTTTTTAATTTTTGGTTGAATTTTTTTTTTTTTATTTTTTCTTTTAATTGTTTCTTTTTTTTTAATTGTTTCTTTTTTTTTAGCTCTATGTTGGACCAGTGGGACCAGTAACAGAGGAGTTATGGCTCTTGATTTAGTTAAAAATGCTATGTTTTGCCTCGTTAATACAGTAGGGCATTCATTTTTCATCTGATCTTTACCTCACTTTAACAGATTCTTTAGTTATGGCCCTTGATTTAGTTCAAAAGCTGTTTTTTGCCCAAAACTTCCAAAAAAATGTAAATGGCAGTCACTCGCTTCATTGATGTTATAAGAGCCATGTTAGCCAGTAGAGCTTCCACAGGCCCTCTTGTTTTATCTTTTATTCACATATATTGGGAGTACGTCGTCAAATAATGGTTATTTTGAGAAGAAGGGGTTTATCTAAAGGCCTTTGACAAGTTAACTGATGACAATGGTAACGTGTGGCGGGAGGGGGATTATTATGGCCTTTGACAAGTTAACTGATGACAATGGTAACATGGAAGAGGGGATTTTTTGTGATCATTTTGTTAATCAGGTCAATATAAGAAATTTTATATTTTCAATTATTATGAAGGAAGGGGGGGAAAATGCATTAACGCAACATGCTTTGGATTGTGTTTACTGCGAAATTCATTCCTTAATTGATAGAAATAGTAATACGATGTTTTTAACTTATTTTAGGCGTACCTAAAGATGCAGAATCTACATGAAGTGGTGGCCATGATCTGATTTACAGATATATATCTCTTGTTCATCACTGCCTATGACACAGTATCAATCATTACTAAGTCTAAAAATAAAGGATCACAAAGTCATGGTGTCATAATGTGCTTATTATAATATAAACTGTATTGTGCTATCAAAGAACGATCTTTTTGGAATGCATCATTTTGCCAGTTATAGGACAAAGTGTAATATGTTTTAATAAGTACATGTATATACAACATAAATACATTGCATTATTTCAGTTTCCATGTGTGCTAGTCTTAAATATCTGTACTGATGACTTAAGATTTAATTTTGTTTAATAAAGTGTTCAATATATTTAATAGATCTACAGCTGCCTTCTTTATTTCAGTAAATTATTTGATAATAATTCCCTCGAGGTAAGACATTCCATGACCGAGCATAACTAATCTTACTGAGTGAATTGTTACCAAATAATCTTCTGTAAGATAAAATTAAACAATGGATTACATTTATTTTCATTGAATTGTGCATTTAAAATGTAAAAGTTTCATTGGTTATTATTCACTCTGTGTATTAAAACATGTATCTTTCACTCCGATATCTTGTTATTCACGTCTCTGTATTAAACGTGTATCTTTTACTCAGATGTCATTGTTATTCACTCTCTGTATTAAACGTGTATCTTTCTCTCAGATGTCATTGTTATTCACTCTGTGCATTAAACATGTATCTTTTCACCCAAGATACGTTGTTATTCACTCTGCGTATTAAATGTGTGTCTTTCACTCAGATGTCATTGTTATTTACTGTGTGTTAAACGTGTAATCTTTCAATCAGATGTCATTGTTATTCACTGTGTGGAAGTGCTGTGGTCACAGATGTCATTGTTATTCACTTGTGTGGAGCGCTGTGGTCTAAGTGGTAGGGCGTTGGACCCATGATCCAAAAGTCGTGGGTTCAATTCCCGCCATTGCCGTATGCGATGTGTCCCCTGAGCAAGACACTTTATCTGCATTGCTTAGTACTGGTTCTACCCAGGAAAGACATCGAGAGTGATTCAAATAAGTTCATAGAGCTTTCATTACAATCGATGTAAAATAAATAAGTTTAAACTATTCACTGTGTGTATTAAACGTGTATCTTTCACTCAGATATCATTGTTATTGATCTAAAGAATATAATATGGTACTACTATATTGAATTGTTGCTTACTGGCTCATCAACATACTACTGTAAAGTTTTTAAAAGCGGCCCCAGAGTAAATGGAAAGATACGTAGGAATCGAGGGACGATGCACTATCTGGACTATGGACCGTATTCCTATGGTTCTTTTATGTACTCCGATATATGGGACTGCCAGGTTTAGGTCTCCATCCCATGGACATGGCTATGGAGTTAAATGTCTTGTTCAAGTAGTTTCATTGAAGATTTTGAAAATAGACGTCGTTAAATATTTTGTTCATGTTATATAGTTGTTCATATAATCGAGACAACTCAATGTTTGGTAAGACCAAGTGCTGCAGTGCATGCAATGTATGTATTATAAACAAGTGAAATACAAGCATAGATGTCCGTTGAGGTGAAACACGTAGGTCATAAAGCACTGTGCAGCTTTGTGATATATATATATTTATTTTTTTCGATTCAAAACTGAATTGTTATGGGTCAGTAAACTGTTTCCAATTACCCTTGTTTTCCTTGAATAATTGTATAACGTTACAATAAAATGTTAATTATGCCCCATCTGCCTTGTAATTTGTTACAAATTTCTACCCAGTAATTATGAAAAAAATCTCGCTATCTGGCTTTGTTGCTTTAGTTCCATCTCCAAATGTTCATATTTTGTCCCAAGGTTGTGTTCCAGATTAAAAACAATATGAATTGATATTTTTTTACTGATTTATATTGTTTTTCTTTCCATGTGTTGTAATTGTCAATCTAAATAAAGGAAGTACTGAAGTTGTTTGACTAAGCAAAGGTAATCATATTAATTTCGGTCGCCACTTAGTTTTTATTTGTTCGATTTCTTTTTGAAGAAAAAAATACATGGTCATCACTTGCTCGTCGTCGTCGTCTGCGTCCGGGTTAAAGTTTGTATGTAAGCTTGTATCTCCGAAACTACTTGACATAATGGATTGAAATTTGACACGTGATTCATCATCATTAGAGACAAGATCATACAGCCGGGTTCTATAACTCATGCTTTTATTTTAACCAAAATTATGACCGCTATTGTACTTGCAAAGTTTGGTTAAAATTTGTATGTAAACTTGTTGGTTTAAAGTTTGTATGTAAGCTTGTATCTCCAAAACTACTTGAACATAATGGATTGAAACTTCACACATGTATTCATTATCATTAGGCAGCATCATACAGCAAGGTTCTATAACTCATGCTTTTAACAAAATTATGGCCTCTTTTATATTTACAAAAATTTGGGTGAGAGTTTATATGTAAGCTTGTTGGTTTCAAGTTAATATGTAAACTGGTTTTTAGCTCTACTGATCTCTTATGCCGTGGTGCGGTGTCCGTCGTTCGTCTGTCTGTCCGCGTAAAAAGATTTTGACTACTCCTCTGAAGCTACTGGATGAATTTTCATGAAACTTCACAGAAATGTTGCCCATGATGTCTAGTTGATCCTAGCAAAAATTCACGTTGATGAGAAATTCAAGATTATCGCCAAAGCTAAAAATAGATTTTTAAAAAAACAAGTTTGTTGCGACTACTAATTGAAAATTATGTGATATTGATATGGGACTTTTTCTAAAATAATCGGCATGACATGATGGCCATCTTTGTTTACATATAGTTATAATAGTAAAAACTTGTAGCGACTACTCCTCTGAAACTACTTGACAGATTTTCATGAAACTTCAATGGGCTGATATAGCTATCAAAACCTATCAGTAGAGCTTCAAGGTCATTGACCTCCTTGTTTAAGAGTTCGTAAGATTATCTCCGAAAATACTTGACATAATGGATTGAAACTTCACACATGTATTATGTATCAGGCATCATTAGACAACATCATACAGCCAGATTTTATTACTCATGCTTTTATTTTTAACAAGAATTATGGCCCCTTTTATACTTATAAAATCTGGTTAACAATTGCAATAATTCTGGATGCAATTAAGCTAAATTATGCCCTTAAACATAGTTTCACACTAAATAAACAAGGCCTTGAAAGTCGAGCGTCTGCATCGACAGGCGGTGCTTCTTGTTAAATGCTTCTACCTGCTTTCACGTGCGTCCGTGGCCGAGTGGTTAAGAGTCTCTAAACTTGAAATCACTTGCCGCTCACCTCTTTATCATGACACTGCGTATGCCAAACGTGGAAACGTGCCTCCATCATAAATGGTGTCTACTATAGAATTTGTTCTAGGCCCATTCTCCATATTTTATCTTGATGTAAATGGAGGATGAGCCTGGCACAATCATCCGTTAGGCGCTATACAACCTTCCATCTGTTGGTGCGCCCTTAAAACCCCAATTCAATCATTATTTGAATTTATTTTTTTAAAATTGGAAATGAAAATCATTTGCTAACAAATACAAAATTATAATATATTTTATTGCTACAATGCAACTGCAATCAAATGTTTACAGCGTCACAAAAGTTTCCAATATATAAAAACATAAGATACCAGCTTATAAACCAAAATCATAACAAATATAATTATAGAACCAAATATCGCAATACGCAGCACTACTTACTTTCTAAAGATTTGCCGAAGAATAAAGGCATTCTGTTACAATCTTAAAGGGTGGGGAAGAAAAAGGGCTATATACGGCCCATGGCACGTATCTGTCTATCTGTGTAGTTCTATAACAGAAAATGTCACAAACAATTCCCCATATTCTATTGAAATATGTTTTTCTTTTATTTACATTCAATACTGCAGAATAGAGTAAAAATGTACATAAAAATAAAAAAAAGCAGCAGAAGAACGTTGAAAATGCGTGGTTATATACTGGAAGAAGTATCATATGTCAAGGTCATCAACTTAAGCATGACTACATTGTTGTATTTCTTGACAATCCAGTACAGTCTGTAGGTGTCGAGTTGTATAAAATCATTCTGCATATCCATTTGACAATTATATTAATCTGGAATATACTACAATACTAAGTTTAATGGCAGTTGTAGGATCCACATGAATGTTGCCTATGATATGTCCTTGTCCTATCTGGTTGGCACTGAAGATTTCTATCCAGTAACCATCTGGGTCCTTAATGAAAGCAATACCCTTTCATTTACCTGAAACATATAATTATGCAGTCATAGTGAGGAAATTTAATAATACATTTTATTATACCTCACATAAGACGCCCATGCTAAATCCCCACAGACAACAATGTGGAATTTCTTATTATCTCACGCGAGGGTGATAGTACAGGGGTGATAGTAAATCGCAGGGTGATAGTAAAAAATTATCACATGCGCAGCTTTGATGCGTGCTGTTTCGGTGACGTCATCGGCTCAGTATGGTAAAATGCTATTTTAATTCATCATAACTTTAAAAGTACTTTACAGATTTTAATAACCCACCACTCATTTTCTTAGTTACGTCATTTACAAGCCAACGATATAACTTTCGGAGACATATTTTAAAAAAAGTTGTTTTTGAAAGGAAAAAAAGAAGAAAAAAATCCGGCAAAGTGAAATCTGTACTGAAAATGAATCTTATTTTGGCACGAGCGGATTTCGGTATAATAAAATAAATATCACATTCATGAGAGGGTGATAGTAAGAGTGATAGTAAGAATGTTAACCCTTCGGATTTTGATTATCACCCTCGGCTTCGCCTCGGGCGATAAACATATCCTCAGGGTGAACATTCTTACTATCACCCTCTCATGAATGTGATATTTATATAATACTTTCTGCATTCAAAAGTCAACAATTTATTGGTATGAACTGTTGTAGAGAATGCCAAAGTCCAATTTGTAAAAATCGTAGCTTTATATTTACATTCATTTTCTGTACATTCACTTTCTGTTGAAAATAAATAGCATCTAATTTCGAATAAACTTCAATTTTTAAGCATGCTTTGCTACTATGCTTCTCAATAGAAAATCAGATCTACTGCTCAAACATGCGATGTATCTCAATATAAAATTGCTACTATACTGTGTGAAAATACAGTAGTTTCTCTAGCACTTTTTTTATCATCATTCTCTCAAGCCACCGTTATTGTTGGTACTATAGCGACAGGGAAAACAATGTTATACAAGAATTGATTCACATTTTTTTCAGCTTTTATGCAGTTTTAAATGCAGTTAGAAAATGACGTGTTTTTTTTTAAGTCAAGGTCACTGGTGGGCTGGGGCTTAGTCAGAGTGTCAGGTTTACCCCAGTCAATGTACATACCGATTTTCATAGCAATATCTTTGACAGTAATTGGGGATATATACCTTCCAAAAAACTTTTAAATTAAACAATTAAACCAAGTGTAACTGTGTTGGTGCGGCCGTTGGAAATGCGATCCCTATGTCTCGCTTTTTAACTTATTAAGGCAAGGCATTAATACAGTATTAGACTGATCATGCAGATTATCTAAATCGGTTCAGTAGTTTACTTTAAAACAGAATCTTACGTTTGACGTGAGTAACTCCATATTGTTTTTCCTTTAAGATACTTTATAAACACAAAGTTACTTAAAACAACACCAAGGTATTCTTCCTTCACTAATTTTCTAATTTTCACTATCAGACTAGGATTTACTTAAGATGCCCGTTTATGAGGTAGAAAAGTGTGTATCTGCATTATATATGGGTATATTTACCTCCATCCGGTGTCTTGACGAACTGTACACCCAACTTCTCAAATCTCTCACATGCCTTGTAAACATCAGGTACATTTAACCCAATATGACCTGTAAAAACATGGATAAACTGCGTACTGACATATCATTTATAGGTATGGAATACAACATGACAACACAAAATGTATGCTCCATCACACCTATGCGATATTAATTCACAAACATGCACCTCTGCATGGCAGTCGAGAGGTTGTTTTTAAAATAGCTATCATAACAGGCAAGTATACCACAGGCAAATTTTACAACAGCTGTAGTTTCTAACCCTATTGACGACAAGATATATATATAACTTATATACTTTGAGAACCCAAACACTATAAACACAATTTAAAACGGTGTCAATCAACAAGATCAAAACCCAAAAATGGTGCATTGAATTAAGAGTTACCAACTCAATTCATTTTACACATATTCAATCATGGATATTTTATGGTTTTAATTGGCACATACACATTATTAAATGACCTGAAGACCTGGATAGTTGAAGATAAACATTTTTTTCCATGTAATATTGCCCTTATTTGACGGTTTAGTTTCTTCAAGTGCAAAGGTTCATCCTATAAAAGGTCATTATAATTGGTTTAGCGGTTTGGATCAAACAGCAAAAAGGGATAGATCTACAGACAGACTAACAAAGATAACAGTCTACGACAAAAGGGACTCCTACAAATGTTAAAGTTTTACTCAACTTTAACAAAACAGAATATGTATGCTTGTCTCATGCAGTAACAACGATCTTTAAACATGGAAAGATAAGATATAACTTGTTACAGTCGTTCCCGATTGAGCATGGAATTACATCGATTGCATTAATGGATGTTTGACGCCTCAGACATATAAAACAACTGATGACACCGTCCAATAAAATGGAAGTACTCAGTGAATTGAAACTAGCTGACACCTGCCACTCGCCTACAAGACTCACGTGACAAAAATCGATATCATAACATAACACTGAGTACAATCTCTCGAGCAATTCTACTGTAATGCTGGCTGGTTTATATGTCTAAAGCACATCTCCGCCGGATTCAAACTGAGATTTATTTTCACACACGTGTTTACATTCGGCCAGCGTGGAAGGGGGCGGAGTTGAGCAAGCGATGACATTGCTCAATCGTGAACGCCTGTAATATACAGTTAAACATTGTACATTTTGATGGGAAACTTCATCCGTCATCTCATCTCCCTCTAAGATCGCTGTCTCAATATAACCTAATGTGATGTGTTAACGAGATCCCCGTTCATTTCATTTCACAATGTAATGCAACAGAATTTAACTAATACAGTTACTCACCAAATCCCCTGGGATCCGAGTTACCGTTATGGTAGATCTCCCCTTCCTGGGTCTCTGTACCCCAGTTACTGAAACATTCAAGAAGGTATACCCAACCGAGTGGTCTATGTCATGAGGGGTGTTCAATGAGAAATAAACTATTTCCAGTGGCTTTATCTTGTCCCAGATCCATACCTGGTGGTGGGCGGAACTTGAAGTTCATCGATACCAAGGGCCACAGGCCCAGGGTTTCAACGTGTTAAAAATATTTGATTTGATATTGACCTACATCTTCTATCATATACAGGTATGATACTATTTTCATTAACCCCGGACTCAATGTTTACTTATTCATTATCAATTGCATTAATAAACTTGTATTAAGTAAACAACACAGACCCACTTTACAAGAGATATGAGATACCTGTAGAAATCTGTTGTATATAGAGATACAGTTTATATACCTGACCTGTATTGACATCTTCAGAATTCTATTTGCATATTAAAGCTTGTGAAAGAATTTAAATAATGTGAAGGGTAATAAGATTTTATTAAAAATCCACTAGAATTGTCCTCTGAGAGTCGACTGACATACATGTACCCGCCAATAGGACCATGTAAGTGTACCTGTAAATTGTCATAAATGTGGCTATGAATCTTAAAAGCAATAGAGTGGAGAATGGTTTTCATAATCATGTCATGGTGACCTTAAGCTTGAACGTATTAATCCCAAAATGTATAAAGGTTTTCCTCTCACCATAAACAGTCTACTGTGAAGTGTCGTGTTGCTTCAAATCTTGAAGTTATCAAGCAGACAACGGTTTTCATTATCAGATCATGGTGACCTTGACTTTGACCTTGAACCTATTGACCCCAAAACGTAGTCATCCTCTCACTATTTTACCTGTGAAGTTGCAGGCACGTGTCTACAAATATTAGAGGTATAGAGTGGACAATTTTTTTCATTGTTTATGTTGTGATGACCTTGACCTTGAACCTATTGACCCCAAAATGACTTACTATATTCATTCTATTGTACTGATTTATGCTTACTGAGTTAGTTCTATTGTAGCAGGTCGTGTAAACAACCACTTTTTTCGCTCCTTGCTATCAGTGGGCCTGTCCTCTGCTTTCTCATATCCCATAAAGTACAAGCTAAACTTCATCTCAGGGAAATCAAACTTGTCCAACAACCTAAAATCAATTATTAGATAAGATCAACATAGGGCTATTCCATTAAAACATACCTGGGACCCCAGGAAGGCAATTTAATAAACATCTATGGGAGAACCCTATTTTCTGAAATTTGGTTCCTTAACCTCAAAATTTTGCATCTATGGGCGGGTGTTCAATTTCAAAAGTGCCTTCCTGGGGTACCATGTATGTTTTAATGGAATAGCCCATAGTATATCACTCTTTATATCACAAACACGATATCTGGAACCAATGTAATAATAAGCAGATTAATATAACTGGGTGTCATTTTGTTGTTGTAAACTTGCTTATTATATTGTTATGACATATTTCAGATATATAAACATAACAGCTTATCAGTGTTTTTTCTCCTGCAACTGGTACTGATTAATGTTTTAACCTTAACCCGCTACATATATATAAGGGACCGTTTATTCTTTCTTTGAATTAAGACCATTCCATTTATCTGACAAATGGGTGTTTTGGGGAAAATGACTGATCAGCAGCAGGACATTGTAAACCCCAATCAGCCTGTGAGTTACTCGCAGGCTGATCCATGGGTTTACAATGGACGCAAAGGCTGAAATAGTCGTGGGTTATAATTTGTGCAAATGAAGTCCCTGTGGTCAAAACAGATAAAGGCCATTTATTCATTTAATAAATTTTGACCATTCCATTTATGTGACAAATGGGTGTTTTGGAAATGGACTGATCAGCAGCTGGACATTGTAAACCCTGCCTGCCAGTCACAATGGACGCAACGGCTATTATAGTCATACTTAGCGGGTTAAAGGTTAAGACGTATGCAAAAAAAACGTTGCCAATTTGATACAATCCAGAGCGAACCAGTCCCAAAGTTCACACTTTGTAGCTTTAAATTACCGAAACCAGTCTCAAGCCACACTTTGAACCTCAAAATTATCGCTTTTATAGCAAAGAGATTATAACACCAAATTTAAGGAAATGATAAATAAGCTTGATAAATAGGAGACCGTTTTTACTTTACTGCGACACGAAAAACATAAAATATGAAATGAAAATGTTACTTTACCTCATTCCAAGAACATTTGTGTAAAATTCAAGTGAGCGCTTCGGGTCTTTTATTCTGTACATTGTCTGCTGCATAATGAAGTCCTGAAAATAAACCAATCAAATATTCATTAAAGTAATGTAAGCTGATGCCTGGCTGTTAGAGATGGGACGAGTACTCAAGTACCTGGGTATCGAGTCTGATACAAAATGATTAATGTACACACAGTGCTCCAGAAAAGAGGCGTATCTATGTAATTATGCATGTTTTTTCACCAAAAATGCATTGAAAATAAAATAGATGCAAACAAGAACACATTAAAATATCGCTGATCAATACTGACACAAATTAATGTCATTTAAAACCTTTTTTTTCAGAATAAGCATTTGTAAATGTAAATACATAATATATTTTCATTCGTACAACATGCAATGTGCTGAAAGCTTATCTGGAGTACTGTATCCGTGGTTGAGAATTAAAGTATGGTAGCTATCCTGCCAACAACAGCAAAAATTTTCAACATATGTTCACAGTTTTTTAACCTACTGACGACAAGGTGTATATATAATTTACCTATTTCGAGAATTTGAACTCTATAGACATAATATAAACCGCTTTAACCAGGCAGGCCAAACCACAAAACTGGAGCATCAAATTAAATGTTACCAACTCGTAATTCATTTTACGAATATTCAATCACAGGTATTTTAACAAGAGCTGTCAGAGGACAGCGCAGTGCAACTATTCGAATTTTCAGAGAACAAGAAATTATACACCTGGCATACTATCAGAAGAAAAAAGTGAAAACAAAGGGGCGAGCTGGATGTGTCAAGAAGGAAAACATTGGAAATTTTCATTAACTCAAAGGCCACAATGTTTCTGTAATGACAAGTAGGTCATTTCATAATAACCCTTTCAAAGGATACATAATGCAAATGTATAAGTTAAAATATGTTAAAAGTATATGTAAATGCATTTGACCTTTAACCCTTTTGTGACCTTGACCTTTCATCCAATGATCTTGAACTCAATAGATACAATCATCGTCCCTCCTTCCCCACCCATGGTGACATAGCCCCTGGGTCATAACTTGTAAACCGTTGAGGTCCCTACCCTGTATACACTTACTGGGCATTAACAGACGAATACAACCATCCAAGGCTTCTTCCCCACTTTGTGGACCTAGTCAACTTTACAAATAATGTGATATTTTTAGCTCGACTGTGCGAAGGATCTTATGGGGTCTATAGGTCAAAGTTCATGGTCACAAATAGCATTTATGTGTTGATAGGCTCTTAGCATCAGGTTAATGTTTACGTCCGCATTTCTTAACATGTAAATAAGTTCCAATTTTTTTTATCAAATCATCATCAAACTTACATACTTTATTATAAATGTCCGGGGTCTATGCTGGTCCCATGGTTGTATTCGTCTGTTCATGTATACAATTATGAGGTAGGGATCTTAACGGTTTCCAAATTATGACCCAGAGGCTATGTCCCCAGGGTTGGGGAAGGAGATCGGGTATATGCTGGTTGAGTGGTTGTATCTGTCTGTTCATGCCCAGTAAGTGTATATATGGTTATAGGGTGGGGATCTCAACGGTTACTGTTATGACTCAGGGGGCCCACCCACACCCTCATGTTTCACCTCTTGTGACCCCAGGGGCGGGTCCAATTCTGATCCCAGGGTCACCATATGAGCAAACTTGGTAGAGGACTACTAGACGATGCTGCATACAAAATATCTAAGCTGCAGCCCTTTTTGTTTCGGAGAAGATAATTTTTAAGTGTTTTTCCGATGTAAATTTTTCCTATGTAAAAATATGACATTTTTTACCAATTCAGGGGCCATAATTTTGTCAAAATGAATGGAAAAGTTATGGGGATTGTTGGATAAGGTACAGAATTTGATGTGAAACATTAGTTAAATTTTTTAATTCAATAACTGGAGTAGTTTTGAAGTTATAAATATATTGCACAAAAACTTTAAGGTAAAGACATGACAATCAAAGGGCCATATCTTTGTCAAAATGCAAGGAAGAGTTATGGGGATTGTTGGATAAGGTATAAAGTTTTAATGCAATAGCCTGAGCAGTTTTGAAGTTATAAATCTATTGCACAAAAACATTAAGATGAAGCTGGAGACGCCGATGCCGTGGTGAGTAGGAAAGCTCTCACTATTCTTCAAATAGTCGAGCTAAAAACCCTTTAATAAACCTTTACTTTTAAAGTGAAGCGGGGCTATTTAGGAATCACGTTATCCCCAACGTCCCATCGCGTCACGCAACACATGTTTGTTGCGTCGTGTCATGTCCCGTCGTGTCCTGTTGCGTAACACTATTTTATACTTGCATTTCTCCAACACTTGAATGGATTGTTCCCAAACTTCATATACTCATAACGACTGATGACCTTATGTTCCTCTACATCACCCATCATTGATTTCCTAATTTATTACAGAATTATGGCCCTTTGTTTGACTTAGAATTTCCCACTCTAATATTGCATAATGACCTGTTAACACATTTTTCTTCTCAAACATTTTCGAATTGATTGTTCCCAAACTTCATGTACACATAACAACTGATTATCTTATGTCCCTCTACATCACACATTGTTGATGCCTAATTTATTACAGAATTATGGCCCTTTATTTGACTTAAGAGGGTCGTCCGTGGCCGAGTGGTAAGAGTCTCTGACTTGCAATCACTTGCCCCTCACCGCTGTAGGTTCGATCCCTCAGGGGCCTAGGAATCTTTATGTGAGGAAGCTATCCAGCTGGCTTGCGGAACGTCGGTGGTTCTACCCAGGTGCCCGCCTGTGCACGAAAATTGCCCGGAGGGGCACCTGGGGTCTTCCTCCACCAGTAGAAGGTGGAAAGTCGCCATATGACCGTAGCTGTTGGTGCGACTATAAAATCCAATTCAATTCAATTGACTTAAGAATTTTTCACTCTATAATAAACTTCATATGGCTTTCACTTTTAAACTTTTCATGGGTTGTTGAATAGATATTTAGACATTTATTATTCTTGATTTTGCCCATCCTCATTGGTCATAGCAAAAAAGTGGGGGTATTCATCACCTTCAGTGATAGTTCTAGTTATATGACCTTAACACCTGGATAGAGTTTTGATAAATGGTTTTGTAGTGCAATGTTTGCCGTTATTTAGAGGGTTAGTTTAGATATACTTTTCTGCAAGGAAACCAGTACGTAAATATCTAATTGTCAAGCCAATTATGAATTATTCATGACATATTAGGGTAAAGTGATCGCGAGTCCGACACCTTTTGTAAAGAATGACATAGATCTGCAGTGTAAAACGATAACTCAGGTCCGGTTTGGTTTAAATCAATATGGCCATAACTCACTGGTGTAACCCTTGTTGTTATTTATATGTTTCAGGGCGATTTTGATCATGTCGGACATTTGGTATATAAAGTTACACAATGATCAGGGAAAATTAAACATTTTTAAGACTTAAAAACATATCTACATACACGTTATACATGTACCTGTTATACCAGTTGCTTAGTAGTGATGGGCAATCGGTTGAAATTTACAGTCGATCATCGGTTACAATGGTTGGATGTAACCGATCAATCATTGGTTATAATCGGTTAGTCAATACACAGTATATCGTGTGTATGTTAATTGGAGTTTGAGGCCGTGAACTTAGAATAATTTCTGATTTAGTATGTGTTCTTTCCTGTCTTGTTTCTCATGACATTGCCATTTTAGTCAGTATATAATTATAACTGCTATAAATGTGTTTATTTGTGTATATGCTCATTTTCAAAACTGTATCTGTTGTCACTTGGATATTAAATCATGTTTATTTCTATTTTAAACATAATTAAAGTGCATTTTTACATTTTACGATGATCGATTATATACTTTCATAATCGATCATCATAGTCGGATGCATAAAACTAACTGATGATCTGTTACAATCGATTAATTGGTACATCACTATTGCCTAGTTCCCAGGAGTGCGGCCTAGAGGTTAAGCGACTTAGTCATGGAAACCCCAGGTAATTCTTTTAGTGTTCATAGTGGTACTATTCACAATGTTGTCCAGAAGACGATTCCATGCATTTATGATTCTTTGACTAAAGAAGCTTCGTCGATTGTTTTATGTATCGATCTAGGTTTAATTAATTGCATTGACTTTGTCATGATGAGAGACAGACTAGATAAATGCAATCACTTTACTAGTACATATATAGAGGATACAATCAGGCAGGTGCAGACCATTAACAGAAAAAATATGACTGTCACAAATAGTGGTTCTGATGCTCTGTTGCTGAATCTGTGTTCGAGCAATCGGCTTTGAAAAGCAGGTTATACAGCTAAAAATTAACCATAGTATTGTTCAAAAAGTATGAATTTTGTGAAATAAAACTTTAAATTTACCTTAGTTGATCCGTCTGGCTCATGACAAACCTTAGAAAGCTCTTCATCTGACAAAATACCATTCTGCGCCATATTTGGTTAGTTTCGAAACGACTGATGAGCAAAATGACCTCTCACCGTGTTGATGTGACATTAGTATTTCTAACGCATATAGTGAAAATAACGCCACACAGCTGTACAGTATCCTGTTTTGTTTTTGTTTTTTTGACAGCTGGTCGAAGTCCATCGATGCAAATAATACGATAAGCTGTTAAATTTATCATGTAAATATTTTATTTCAGACAGCTATATTGTCTCGATTGAAGAAGGAAACATGACATACGTACATTGCACCGTAAATAATTTCAGTGGTGATTCACAGTCACACGGGTTTCTCAAGTAATATGACTCCAAAATAAAAAAAAACTAATCAAAACTCATATGTTCTATGTCACAGTGGCATACCAATCATATTGGTACAAACACACTTCGCTGTCACCATGATTTGAATACATTTATTACCAAATTGTGTTAATAACCAAATTGTGTTAATAAATTGATGCTGACTAAGTCCAGGTCGTACAGGGTACTCTTGTTAAACGTTTTGGAGTACCTAGACTCCTAGTATGATCATATATTCTCATTTTGCCATTACAAATCTCAATGTGTTTTTTCGCAAGTTTTCTAGCGTGGGGTGTCTAAACACTAATACTGCATAGTGAGTGCACCATGTTTATTTGGTTTAAGACTCGTTTTAGGATGTATCATGAAAATATTGGGCGAGTGCTGTTTCTAGTTGTGTTAGTAATATGATATTTCAGGATATTGATTTTTTTCTGTATTAATATACTGTTTATTCGTTATTAGGATGACACCTTGAAACCAAAAGTAGGTAGCTGTACGCTACTGAAAAATCAAAATAAATCCCTGCATTTTAATCATATTTAGCCAGAGTGCTCATATAGAGAGAGATATTAAACTTTTTTGTAAAAAGGAACTGTTCATATTATTCTTTACTACCAATTATAAAATAAGAGTAAAAGAACAATTAAGCATTTGAGACTACATGCAAATGTATGCTACCTACATGATGATTCATATAACAAAAACTCGTTCAGTTTTCCTAAACAGACTAATTAAACCAGATGCAACATTTAGTGCACATGCGATTAAAAAAATATAATTATGCACATTATGATGGTTTTTGTGTCGCCTTTTTAAAGAAAAAAGGATGTATACGAATCACACTGTCGTCATATTGCATCTGTCGTCATCCAAGGGTCACAAAAATATATATATTCACAATTTTTACAGATCACATCCAGTCCTTAATATACTATTGACCAGCAGGGTTTTTTTTTGCCTGTTTTTATAGCCGAAATTCGGTCATATTCCCAATGCCAAATCATATCTTTTTTTCCCAATTAAAGGGACACACGGCAATCTTGATTTTTTAAAAATTCACGGCGTCCCGTTAGTTTTCCTCTTAACTTGCATTTGTTCAATCATTAATATTAATTCTTAGAATAGTTGTAAGCAAATTATTTTTACATATTACTAACTTTTTATAATATTGCACCGGTATTATATTAAACAATTTGGTAAAATATTGAAGAAAGTTGAAATCTCAATTTTTTATTTAATTATATGCAAGCAGATTTAAAGTCAAAATGACGCAGGTTAAGTAAATTGAGGAGCAAATTTTAATGTTTGAATAAAACTCAAGATTGCCATCTGTCCCTTTAAGAGGAAAAAATTCCCAATTTTTCAATTATTTTTTTTCCCAATGATTGGGGTTCAAAAGCTTAAATATATGCTTCTGTTTATCTTAGTGTACAAAAAAGAGAATTAAAGATATATTTATGAAACGAATGCTTTACTTTATATTTTTCCGAATTTTATTAAAAATCGCGCTAAAATTCCCAATTTTATGAAAAATCACGCTAAAATTCCCAATTCCAGGGGTACGGGTCATGTTCCCAAAATCATGAAAAAAAGCCCTGACCAGGGTTAGACACTAAATTTTTATGACTACTAGCCTACAGGGCTAGTGCCTTCTTATTTTTACTAGCCCTTCTTAAAACAACTAGTCCTCCTTTTACTCTTTTGCGGCAAAATAAAAAGATACCAAGGTAGCTCAATGGATAAGGCCTTGGCTTTGGAGCTATAGACATCTGACCAGCGTGGGTTTGCTCCCTGACGAAGGCATGTCTGAGGGTAAACTTCATAATCCATCTCATCTATTATCTTTAGCTGAGGTTGCATTTCCTATATGACTGTACTGCTTGTATAAGGCCCTTTCCCCACCCAAATTTCTTTTAAAGTCATGCAGACACCTTGTAAATTTCATTCCCAGTTTATGGATTTTTTTCCCCAATTAAAGGCAAAAGGCCCCTTCCCCAAAACTGGGAAGAAGGCTCTGTAAGCACTTACACGATGGCTAAAATACACGGATGTGTTTATTCGAATCATGTTGTTTTTTGCTGATGATACTTTTCCTATGCTGTTTTTCGTTTGTTTCGATAGAGACAGTTCCGTATTTAAATATCGCCACTTTTTTATTTACAATGTGAAGGTCACACTCATCATGTCAATAAAATGCTTAGAAATTAATGTAGTGATAAAAATGCTAGCGTCTCTACGAAAACGATGTGGATACATGTATTAAACGCGGGTTATTTTTCAGCATTTTTGCGCCATCGAAGAAAAAATGGCCAATCAGTGTTCAGTTATCTGAAACACCTACACATTCGCAGGTGCTTGTCTTGGCCTATATCATACCCTACATTACATTACGATATTGAAGAGTTTGAATAGCGAAAAATTGAAATGAATTTCGACATCAGGATCATATAATTAAAATTGACATTTAAATAATAAAAACAACTAGCCCGTCGGGCTTGTCAACTGTGAGTTTTTAGCTCGACTATTGGAAGAATAAGAGAGCTTATGTAATCACCTCGGCGTTGGAGTCCCACATCAAGGTTTGCGTGTAAGCTGTGTTTACAAATCGATATCTCTTACATTTCTTATCCTAGCACAACCAAATTTGGCCATGGGCTTCCTTATAGCATTATCTTTATGGCTGCATAAGCAATTTTGGTTCCTGTAACCCATGGGCTCCCATGGAACCCAAATTATGAGTCCCATTTCACATCAAATTTTGCGTATAAGCTGTGTTTACAAGTCTATACCTCTTACATTTCTTACCCTAGCACAACCAACTTTTGCAATTAGCTTCCTTATAGCATTATCTTAAGGGCTGCTTAAGTTATTTTGGTTCCTGTAACGCCTGGGCTCCCATGGAACCCAAATTCTGATAGCCTTTAAAATGTGTCTGTTTCACATCAAATTTTGCGTGTAAGCTGTGTTTACAGGTCTATATCTCTTACATTTCTTGTCCTAGCTGGACTAAATTTGGGAATTGGTTTCCTTATAGTATGTTGTAAAGGGGTGGGTATCTGCAAATTCTGGGCTCTCATGGAACCCAAATTGTGATGGCCCATAACATGTGCAATAAAGGCAGATCAAGGTTTGCATGTATATATCTATAATTTTGGTTTTCTTATAGCATTATGCATCTTATTCATACTTCACCCATATTGGGGCATGGGCTCCCTCCTCCAACACCCGCCCCCACTCACTCCACCCCCACCCTCTTTTTATTTACATATTTTTGTGTTGTTTTAGTCAATTCTTACACATATATGTTGCCCATCCACCAAACCCAACATGATTTTTTTTTTTTTTTTTTTACATATTTCTGTTTTGTTTTAGTCAATTCTTACACATAGCTTCTTACACATATATATTTTTGTTGCCCCCTCTCCCCCGCCTCTCCCCACCACCCCCTACTCAAAACTTTTTTTTTGTTTTTTTTACATATTTCTGTGTTTCTTTTGTCAGTTCTTACACATGTTGCCCCCCTCCTCCCCCAACTCCCCTCCCCCTCCCTCCATGCCTCCCCCACCCCCACTGAAAACCCGATTTTTAAATATATTTTTTTACATATTTCTGTGTTGTTTTGGTCAATTCTTACATAGCTTCTTACACATATATGTTGCCCTCCCCCCCCCCCTCCCTACCCCTGCCTCTCCTCCACCCCCACCCCTTGCCTCTCCTCCACCCCCACACCCTTTCAAAACCCGATTTTTAAATATATTTTTTTACGTATTTCTGTGTTGTTTTGGTCAAATCTTACATAGATTCTTACACATATATGTTGCCCTCACCCCCCTCCCCGCCTCTCCCCCACCCCCACTCAAAACTCGATATATTTTTTACATATTTCTGTGTTGTTTTGGTCAATTCTTACACATAACTATGTTGCGCCTCCACCCAGCGTTAATGTCGAACCCAGTTGACTGTTTGCCAATTCCATGTACAGCTTCCTTTATGTCCTCATCATCATTATGTCCTGATGACTTATTCTAAAGCTACAAACGAAGTTCCAGTTAAAAACAATTCAATGAATTCAAAAACAACATTGACTCGAGTTGTGTTAAACATATTATAATTGTCAACTGATTCAACAGTAATAGTTTAAACTTATTTATTTTACATCGATTCTAACAAAAGCCCTCTGAACTTATTTTACCGTAATCACTCTCAGTGTCTTCCTATGTAGAACCAGTTCTAAGCCTATGTAGGTAATGTGTCATGCTCAGGGACACAGAACATATGGTTCTTGGCGGAATCAAACCCACGACCCTTTGATCCTGGGTTTGACGCTCTACCACTAGACCACAGTGCTCCACAGCAATGCTGAAATGGTGTCTCACAGTTTAAAACTTAATATATATATATCAGAATCTGCCCAATAGAAGTTCTCTCAAACTGTAGATCACAGTACTGGACACTTACCATGCTTTCTGCTGTGCAACACATTTAAATACAGGTTCAGAAATAACTGTATGCAAAAGAATAGCCTGTCCAATTGATGTTTTAATACATGTAAAACAGATATTTACGAATCAAGTGTTTCTTTTTGTTTCTGTGACTTATATTTGTATAAATATTCTTTGAATTAATTTCAGAATGAAAGAATGACAAGTTCTTGATTAAGTGCAACACATTACACTTTCAGAGACTGAATATGGCGGAGGCTCCAGTGCCAGGTGTGACGGATGTTCAGCCAGGTGAGATGGCAATTTCATCACAGGAGCCTCCTCCACTGATGGAACATGAGCCTCTCGCAGAGCTGCTTTCACAGATCCCACACAAGGCAAGACAGTATTGATATTAAACCTTAACATTATGTATATCTACATCGAGGTCAATATTATTATGACATTTAAAAGCAGTAACATTTACTGGGCTGTTCATTTCTGATGCTTAAAACCAAGTTCATGTGGATCTCCAGGGTAAAGTACATGCCATTCCCGACCAATCAAATTGTTACACAGTTTATTGTCAATCGACATAGACTGCTCTGATATGGACTGAGCACCAGCATCAACTCTTCTAATCCTGGGCCCAGTTGTTCAAAGAGCGGTCAACTTAACCGAGCGTCAAATCTCTCTGAATTTCTGATAAATGAATATTTCTACAAGGAATTCAGCATGTGAAAGCATTATGTTAAGAAGAAATGCAAATTTAAAACTTTTAGTTAGTACAGAACATATTTTTTATGAGAAAATGTACTTTGAAAGTTTACACTAACCAGGGATTAAGCTAACCGATCTTTGAACAACTGGGCCTGGTAATTACTTGAGTCAATACCTCCATATCCTCCTGTGTGCAAGAGTACCTACCAGAATGGAAACACCAGACGTTTAGTTGGCTCTCAAGGGTCAATCTCTGGTTAAACTCGCTCTTAGGACCATATTCGTGTTTTCTAAACATGCTTTATACAGTCGAACACAGTTAAATACATGTACTATGTAAAGGGCATTTATAATACTGTTTTGAGTATTTCGGCTTTAAATGTTATGACTTTTATGTCAGTAACAAACATTTCAACTGATATTGTTTTGGCAACATACAACAATTAATATAAACCTTATTCAGGTTCAGAGAGGTATAAAGACTCAACATGAAATTCTGGAGCTGACCTGTTTAGATGCCAACCATTTTTATATTGCCCTTGGCTCCAGTGTGGGCATTGTGTTCCTGTATGATAGGGACAAGAACACCATAGAGAGGCTCAGATCTGAGGTAACTATTACTATAAGGGTAGTTTTGGTGTTATGTTTCTTTGAACTCCAGGTTGTTTGTTAATTTTATAGATCTTTAACTTGTCTATTGTAGATGTAAAATAATTATTTTGACATTTAGATATTAAATGGCAAAGATATATTTTTAAAACCCATTTTTCAATTTAAAAATACCAATTTCAAACTATAGTATTTCTTTTAGGATAATTAAATTTAGGGTTGTATACTGGTTTCACCCTGTCCGTCCGCTCCATAACTCCTCTCCCCGTGGAGCAAATCTCATGAAACCACGTGTGAACTGCCTGTGGTAAGAGGATGACCCCTTTTGATTTTGAGTTCAGTAGGTCAAGGCCACCAGCATCCGATAATGAAAAACCTTGTCTGCTCCATAACTCCTCTCCCCTGAAGCAAAAGCAAATCTCATGAAACTTCATAGGTGAACTGCCTGTGGTGAGAGGATGACCCCTATTGATTTTGAGGTCAGTAAGTCAAAGCTCAAGGACACCGGTACCCAATAATGAAAAAGCTTTTCCGCACCATAACTCCTCTCCCCCTATAGCAAATCTCATGAAACTTCATAGGTGAACTGCCTGTGGTGAGTGGACGACCCCTATTGATTTTGCGGTCAGTAGGTCAAAGGTCAAGGTCACCAGCACCTGATAATGAAAAAGCTTGTCCAACCCATAACTCTTTTCTCCCTGAAGCAAATCTCATGAAAATTCATAGGTGAACTGCCTGTGGTGAGAGGATGACCCCTTATGCTTTTGAGGTCAGTAGATCAACTCCTCCTCCCGTTGAAGAGGACGTCCCTATTGATTTTGAGGTGAAAGGTCACCTGTACCCGATAAAACCTTGTTCGCTCCATAACTCCTCTCCCCTTAAAGCATATCTCATGAAACTTCATAGGTGAACTGCCTGTGGTGAGAGGAGAACCCCTAAACATTTTGAGATCAGTAGGTCAAAGGTCACCGGGACCCAATTAATGAAAAACCTTGTCCGTTCCATAACTCCTCTCCCCCTGAAGCAAATCTCATGAAATTTCATAAGTGAACTGCCTGTGGTGAGAGGATGACTCATTGATTTTGAGGTCTGTACTTCAAACGTCAGGGTCACTGGGACCCAATAATGAAAAACCTTGTCCGCACCATAACTTCTCTCCCCCTGAAGCAAATCTCATGAAACTTCATAAGAACTGCATGTGGTGAGAGGATGACCCCTATTGATTTTGAGGTCAGTAGGTCAAAGGTCACCAGCATTTAATAATGAAAAACCTTTTTGCTTCATAACTCCTCTCCCCTTGAAGCAAATCTCCTGAAACTTCATAGGTGAACTGCCTGTGGTGAGAGGACAACTCCTATTGATTTTGAGGTCAGTAGGTCAAAGGTCAAGGCCACCATTACCTGATCATGAAAAAAAAAAAGGTATGGATAAGGACCATTTCATTTAAACATGCTCGGGTCCGCAGGAAGGCAATTTATTTAATAAACATCAATGGGTGAACCGAAATTTGGTTCTTCAGACTCAGTTTTGGATATATGGGTGGGTGTTCAATTTCAATGCTTTTCTGGGGTCCCATGTATGTTTTAATGAAATTGCCCTCAATAATGTGACATGCTATCGAAATACAACACGACTGATTTGTACTCTTGTATGTTATGCCCTGTAGAATACTACAGATAGTGTGGCGAGTGTCTGCCTACATCATGGACTGGATGACCTGGTGGCAGTGGGGTACAGGTCTGGTACAATATACGTCTTCCAGCTTCCGTGCATGCTGATGGGTCACAGTAAACAGGTATGTCAGCAGCTGCACATCTACAGTTGAAGATAAATATCACAAGGTTACGTTAATTAAATATCAAAGCACAGAAGGAATAATGTATGTATGGGTTAAATATAGCTTTTAACAATAATCTTTCAGTCATGGTGTCTTCTTGTAGTAGTGAGCTCAATGTCCAACTTTATAGTGCTGCCACACTGGAATACCACGCCGTAGACACATGACATGATACCCCACCCAGTCACACTATTCCGACACGGGGCTGAGCAGACTACTCTTTATATGCTGAACAACAAGCAAAGGAGCTACTAGTATCATTTTTATGAAGTCTTCGGTTTGACCTGGCCGGGGATTGAACCCATGACATTCCGCATGCAAGGCGGCCATTTCCACTAAGCCACCTGCACAGAAAGAAGAAGATTATTATTTGGAGATATAAATTGATTAAATTGTGTTTCTTTATGGAAAAAATCAAACTAAATCGTGGTATGATGTATGGGGTAATCACAAACCTTACCTAACATGAAGAAAAAGAAGATATTTTTTTAGCTTAAACTATTACAGTTTCTCGTTACATATACACAATCAGTATTCAAATATAATAAATTCACATGTCATATGAAGAAGTAGTTGCGTGGTTTTAGAATTGAATGTTGTTTTTTGGTCATCAATATATAATCTTAGGCTATTTAGAGCAGCCCCGAGAAAGTAGACGGATACATCGAAATCTGGGAACTATGCCTTACTCTTACAGTCTAGTAGATTCCTATGATTATTAAGGTGTTCGGAGCATAGACTTCAAAACAAGGTATTGTCAAGTTTACTTTCTCATATGACGGGCAAGGGTTAGGAACTAGTTAGGAACTAGTGTCTTGCCCCTGGACACACCGAAGAAACCCAGTCTACACTGAGCCTGGCATATATGCTTGTTTACACACATTTTTTTATTTTCAGTTGGAGAGGTTTATTGTGACGGATCTCCACACGGACCCCCTGAAGTGCCTCACATGGAGCACCAATGGGATGAAGTTATACAGTGGGGACAGCAAGGGCTGTGTGGGGTGTACTGAAGTGGACTTCTATGAGGTAATTTATCTTTCCCACATTTATGGTTCCAAAACTCGTAAACTTCTTGCAGATGTCACATGTTTGTACAGGTATATAGTGAACTAATGTTTATCAAAAAGTTTGTTCTGACAGTTTGAGGGGTGAATGCAAAACTATGGTAACTATATATAAATAAAGAACAAGATACAATAGTTCTGCTTTCACCCAATGAGTTAGTGCTTAACCAATAGCATTTATATTTGACATCGTTTTGAAATGGAGCATCATTAATGTTTGTCTAGAGTTAAAACATTATAGCATAAGTGGTACTAACTTTTATTATCAGATTTATAAATGGCTCAGAACCACTTGGGCCTCTTGTTTAATGATTCAGATTGCTCTTGTAAAAGCCTATTTGGATAAGAAAAATTAAGGATAACCTTTGTCACAAATCAAATTTCTTGCCAATAATGAAAAGATCATTGCAATCTTTGATCATAACAACTCGAGTGAAGGTTACCATAGTGTTTATCATTGCCATGTTGTGTGTGCCATGTTTGAATGATTGCCTTGTTGTTTGATTCTATTTTGAATGCTTGACATAATGTATGATTGTTGTGTTGTATGTTGTAGTTCTTGAAATTGTAAAGAGTGTTTGTATGTACCTTATGTGGTATTTCAGGGTAGATGTAAGTCAAGTATACTGTTGATAGAGGCCAGTACAGAGATTGTACAGTTACACCAGGCCCACTCTGTATGTACATGATGTGATATTTCAGGGTAGATGTTAGTCCAGTATACTGTTGATAGAGGCCAGTACATAGATTGTACAGTTATACCAGGCTCACTCTGTATGTAGATGATGTGATATTTCAGGGTAGATGTAAGTCAAGTATACTGTTGATAGAGGCCAGTACAGAGATTGTACAGTTACACCAGGCCCACTCTGTATGTAGATGATGTGATATTTCAGGGTAGATGTAAGTCCAGTATACTGTTAATAGAGGCCAGTACAGAGGTTGTACAGTTACACCAGGCCCACTCTGTATGTACATGATGTGGTATTTCAGGGTAGATGTAAGTCAAGTATACTGTTGATAGAGGCCAGTACAGAGATTGTACAGTTACACCAGGCCCACTCTGTATGTAGATGATGTGATATTTCAGGGTAGATGTAAGTCAAGTATACTGTTGATAGAGGCCAGTACAGAGATTGTACAGTTACACCAGGCCCACTCTGTATGTAGATGATGTGATATTTCAGGGTAGATGTAAGTCCAGTATACTGTTAATAGAGGCCAGTACAGAGGTTGTACAGTTACACCAGGCCCACTCTGTATGTACATGATGTGGTATTTCAGGGTAGATGTAAGTCAAGTATACTGTTGATAGAGGCCAGTACAGAGATTGTACAGTTATACCAGGCTGTATGTACATGATGTGGTATTTCAGGGTAGATGTAAGTCAAGTATACTGTTGATAGAGGCCAGTACAGAGATGTACAGTTACACCAGGCCCACTCTGTACACTTCTCAAAACTGCTAACTACACCGCTCACGTTTTATACACTTTTCAAAACAGCCAACTACACCGATTTAAAATATGAATAATTTTGTTAATATCATTATTTCATAGTTGTTTGTAATTAAATAAACAAATAACACAAATCTGCACTATATGAGACAAATTTTTATTTTATTGAAAAACATTCAACCCATCGATATATATAACCCAAAACGTGAGCGGTGTAGTTAGCAGTTTTGAGAAGTGTATGTACATGATGTGGTATTTCAGGGTAGATGTAAGTCCAGTATACTGTTGATAGAGGCCAGTACAGAGATAGTGCAGTTACACCAGGCCCACTCTGTATGTACATGATGTGGTATTTCAGGGTAGATGTAAGTCAAGTATACTGTTGATAGAGGCCAGTACAGAGATTGTGCAGTTACATCAGGCCCACTCTGTATGTACATGATGTGGTATTTCAGGGTAGATGTAAGTCAAGTATACTGTTGATAGAGGCCAGTACAGAGATTGTACAGTTACACCAGGCCCACTCTGTATATACATGATGTGGTATTTCAGGGTAGATGTAAGTCAAGTATACTGTTGATAGAGGCCAGTACAGAGATTGTACAGTTACACCAAGCCCACTCTGTATGTACATGGTGTGGTATTTCAGGGTAGATGTAAGTCCAGTATACTGTTGATAGAGGCCAGTACAGAGATTGTACAGTTACACCAGGCCCACTCTGTATGTACATGATGTGGTATTTCAGGGTAGATGTAAGTCCAGTATACTGTTGATAGAGGCCAGTACAGAGATTGTACAGTTACACCAGGCCCACTCTGTATGTACATGTTGTGGTATTTCAGGGAAGATGTAAGTCAAGTATACTGTTGATAGAGGCCAGTACAGAGATTGTACAGTTACACCAGGCCCACTCTGTATGTACATGATGTGGTATTTCAGGGTAGATGTAAGTCAAGTATACTGTTGATAGAGGCCAGTACAGAGATTGTACAGTTATACCAGGCTGTATGTACATGATGTGGTATTTCAGGGTAGATGTAAGTCAAGTATACTGTTGATAGAGGCCAGTACAGAGATTGTACAGTTACACCAGGCCCACTCTGTATGTACATGATGTGGTATTTCAGGGTAGATGTAAGTCCAGTATACTGTTGATAGAGGCCAGTACAGAGATAGTGCAGTTACACCAGGCCCACTCTGTATGTACACTCTGTAAGTACATGATGTGGTATTTCAGGGTAGATGTAAGTCAAGTATACTGTTGATAGAGGCCAGTGCAGAGATTGTACAGTTACACCAGGCCCACTCTGTATGTACATGATGTGGTATTTCAGGGTAGATGTAAGTCAAGTATACTGTTGATAGAGGCCAGTACAGAGATTGTACAGTTACACCAGGCCCACTCTGTATATACATGATGTGGTATTTCAGGGTAGATGTAAGTCAAGTATACTGGTGATAGAGGCCAATACAGAGATTGTACAGTTACACCAAGCCCACTCTGTATGTACATGGTGTGGTATTTCAGGGTAGATATAAGTCCAGTATACTGTTGATAGAGGCCAGTACAGAGATTGTACAGTTACACCAGGCCCACTCTGTATGTACATGATGTGGTATTTCAGGGTAGATGTAAGTCCAGTATACTGTTGATAGAGGCCAGTAGAGATTGTACAGTTACACCAGGCCCACTCTGTATGTACATGATGTGGTATTTCAGGGAAGATGTAAGTCCAGTATACTGTTGATAGAGGCCAGTACAGAGATTGTACAGTTACACCAGGCCCACTCTGTATGTACATGATGTGGTATTTCAGGGTAGATGTAAGTCCAGTATACTGTTGATAGAGGCCAGTACAGAGATTGTACAGTTACACCAGGCACACTCTGTATGTACATGTTGTGGTATTTCAGGGAAGATGTAAGTCAAGTTTACTGTTGATAGAGGCCAGTACAGAGATTGTAGTTACACCAGGCCCACTCTGTATGTACATGATGTGGTATTTCAGGGTAGATGTAAGTCAAGTATACTGTTGATAGAGGCCAGTACAGAGATTGTACAGTTATACCAGGCTGTATGTACATGATGTGGTATTTCAGGGTAGATGTAAGTCAAGTATACTGTTGATAGAGGCCAGTACAGAGATTGTACAGTTACACCAGGCCCACTCTGTATGTACATGATGTGGTATTTCAGGGTAGATGTAAGTCCAGTATAATGTTGATAGAGGCCAGTACAGAGATAGTGCAGTTACACCAGGCCCACTCTGTATGTACACTCTGTAAGTACATGATGTTGTATTTCAGGGTAGATGTAAGTCAAGTATACTGTTGATAGAGGCCAGTACAGAGATTGTACAGTTACACCAGGCCCACTCTGTATGTACATGATGTGGTATTTCAGGGTAGATGTAAGTCAAGTATACTGTTGATAGAGGCCAGTACAGAGATTGTGCAGTTACACCAGGCCCACTCTGTATATACATGATGTGGTATTTCAGGGTAGATGTAAGTCAAGTATACTGTTGATAGAGGCCAGTACAGAGATTGTACAGTTACACCAAGCCCACTCTGTATGTACATGGTGTGGTATTTCAGGGTAGATATAAGTCCAGTATACTGTTGATAGAGGCCAGTACAGAGATTGTACAGTTACACCAGGCCCACTCTGTATGTACATGATGTGGTATTTCAGGGTAGATGTAAGTCCAGTATACTGTTGATAGAGGCCAGTAGAGATTGTACAGTTACACCAGGCCCACTCTGTATGTACATGATGTGGTATTTCAGGGAAGATGTAAGTCAAGTATACTGTTGATAGAGGCCAGTACAGAGATTGTACAGTTACACCAGGCCCACTCTGTATGTACATGATGTGGTATTTCAGGGTAGATGTAAGTCCAGTATACTGTTGATAGAAGCTAGTACAGAGATTGTACAGTTACACCAGGCCCACTCTGTATGTACATGATGTGGTATTTCAGGGTAGATGTAAGTCAAGTATACTGTTTATAGAGGCCAGTACAGAGAGTGTACAGTTACACCAGGCCCACTCTGTATGTATATGATGTGGTATTTCAGGGTAGATGTAAGTCAAGTATACTGTTGATAGAGGCCAGTACAGAGATTGTACAGTTACACCAGGCCCACTCTGTATGTACATGATGTGGTATTTCAGGGTAGATGTAAGTCCAGTAAACTGTTGATAGAGGCCAGTACAGAGATTGTACAGTTACACCAGGCCCACTCTGTATGTACATTCTGTATGTACATGATGTGGTATTTCAGAGTAGAAGTAAGTCCAGTATACTGTTGATAGAGGCCAGTACAGAGATTGTGCAGTTACATCAGGCCCACTCTGTATGTACATGATGTTGTATTTCAGGGTAGATGTAAGTCAAGTATACTGTTGATAGAGGCCAGTACAGAGATTGTACAGTTACACCAGGCCCACTCTGTATGTACATGATGTGGTATTTCAGGGTAGATGTAAGTCAAGTATACTGTTGATAGAGGCCAGTACAGCGATTGTAGCGTTACACCAGGCCCACTCTGTATGTTCATGATGTGGTATTTCAGGGTAGATGTAAGTCAAGTATACTGTTGATAGAGGCCAGTACAGAGATTGTACAGTTACATCAGGCCCACTCTGTATGTACATGATGTGGTATTTCAGGGTAGATGTAAGTCAAGTATACTGTTGATAGAGGCCAGTACAGAGATTGTACAATTACACCAGGCCCACTCTGTATGTACATGATGTGGTATTTCAGGGTAGATGTAAGTCCAGTATACTGTTGATAGAAGCTAGTACAGAGATTGTACAGTTACACCAGGCCCACTCTGTATGTACATGATGTGGTATTTCAGGGTAGATGTAAGTCAAGTATACTGTTTATAGAGGCCAGTACAGAGAGTGTACAGTTACACCAGGCCCACTCTGTATGTATATGATGTGGTATTTCAGGGTAGATGTAAGTCAAGTATACTGTTGATAGAGGCCAGTACAGCGATTGTAGCGTTACACCAGGCCCACTCTGTATGTACATGATGTGGTATTTCAGGGTAGATGTAAGTCCAGTATACTGTTGATAGAGGCCAGTACAGAGATTGTACAGTTACACCAGGCCCACTCTGTATGTACACTCTGTATGTACATGATGTGGTATTTCAGGGTAGAAGTAAGTCCAGTATACTGTTGATAGAGGCCAGTACAGAGATTGTGCAGTTACATCAGGCCCACTCTGTATGTACATGATGTGGTATTTCAGGGTAGATGTAAGTCAAGTATACTGTTGATAGAGGCCAGTACAGAGATTGTACAGTTACACCAGGCCCACTCTGTATGTACATGATGTGGTATTTCAGGGTAGATGTAAGTCAAGTATACTGTTGATAGAGGCCAGTACAGCGATTGTAGCGTTACACCAGGCCCACTCTGTATGTACATGATGTGGTATTTCAGGGTAGATGTAAGTCCAGTATACTGTTGATAGAGGCCAGTACATAGATTGTACAATTACACCAGGCCCTCTCTGTATGTACCTGATGTGGTATTTCAGGGTAGATATAAGTCAAGTATACTGTTGATAGAGGCCAGTACAGAGATTGTACAGTTACACCAGGCCCACTCTGTATGTACATGATGTGGTATTTCAGGGTAGATGTAAGTCAAGTATACTGTTGATATAGGCCAGTACAGAGATTGTACAATTACACCAGGCCCACTCTGTATGTACATGGTGTGGTATTTCAGGGTAGATGTAAGTCAAGTATACTGTTGATATAGGCCAGTACAGAGATTGTGCAGTTACATCAGGCCCACTCTGTATGTACATGATGTGGTATTTCAGGGTAGATGTAAGTCAAGTATACTGTTGATAGAGGCCAGTACAGAGATTGTACAATTACACCAGGCCCACTCTGTATGTACATGATGTGGTATTTCAGGGTAGATGTAAGTCCAGTATACTGTTGATATAGGCCAGTACAGAGATTGTGCAGTTACATCAGGCCCACTCTGTATGTACATGATGTGGTATTTCAGGGTAGATGTAAGTCAAGTATACTGTTGATAGAGGCCAGTACAGAGATTGTGCAGTTACACCAGGCCCACTCTGTATGTACATGATGTGGTATTTCAGGGTAGATGTAAGTCAAGTATACTGTTGATAGAGGCCAGTACAGAGATTGTACAGTTACACCAGGCCCACTCTGTATGTACATGATGTGGTATTTCAGGGTAGATGTAAGTCTAGTATACTGTTGATAGAGGCCAGTACAGAGATTGTACAGTTACACCAGGCCCACTCTGTATGTACATGATGTGATATTTCAGGGTAGATGTAAGTCAAGTATACTGTTGATAGAGGCCAGTACAGAGATTGTACAGTTACACCAGGCCCACTCTGTATGTACACTCTGTAAGTACATGGTGTGGTATTTCAGGGTAGATGTAAGTCAAGTATACTGTTGATAGAGGCCAGTACAGAGATTGTACAGTTACACCAGGCCCACTCTGTATGTACATGATGTGGTATTTCAGGGAAGATGTAAGTCCAGTATACTGTTGATAGAGGCCAGTACAGAGATTGTACAGTTACACCAGGCCCACTCTGTATGTACATGATGTGGTATTTCAGGGTAGATGTAAGTCCAGTATACTGTTGATAGAGGCCAGTACAGAGATTGTACAGTTACACCAGGCCCACTCTGTATGTACATGTTGTGGTATTTCAGGGAAGATGTAAGTCAAGTATACTGTTGATAGAGGCCAGTACAGAGATTGTACAGTTACACCAGGCCCACTCTGTATGTACGTGATGTGGTATTTCAGGGTAGATGTAAGTCAAGTATACTGTTGATAGAGGCCAGTACAGAGATTGTACAGTTATACCAGGCTGTATGTACATGATGTGGTATTTCAGGGTAGATGTAAGTCAAGTATACTGTTGATAGAGGCCAGTACAGAGATTGTACAGTTACACCAGGCCCACTCTGTATGTACATGATGTGGTATTTCAGGGTAGATGTAAGTCCAGTATACTGTTGATAGAGGCCAGTACAGAGATAGTGCAGTTACACCAAGCCCACTCTGTATGTACACTCTGTAAGTACATGATGTGGTATTTCAGGGTAGATGTAAGTCAAGTATACTGTTGATAGAGGCCAGTACAGAGATTGTACAGTTACACCAGGCCCACTCTGTATGTACATGATGTGGTATTTCAGGGTAGATGTAAGTCAAGTATACTGTTGATAGAGGCCAGTACAGAGATTGTACAGTTACACCAGGCCCACTCTGTATATACATGATGTGGTATTTCAGGGTAGATGTAAGTCAAGTATACTGGTGATAGAGGCCAGTACAGAGATTGTACAGTTACACCAAGCCCACTCTGTATGTACATGGTGTGGTATTTCAGGGTAGATATAAGTCCAGTATACTGTTGATAGAGGCCAGTACAGAGATTGTACAGTTACACCAGGCCCACTCTGTATGTACATGATGTGGTATTTCAGGGTAGATGTAAGTCCAGTATACTGTTGATAGAGGCCAGTAGAGATTGTACAGTTACACCAGGCCCACTCTGTATGTACATGATGTGGTATTTAAGGGAAGATGTAAGTCAAGTATACTGTTGATAGAGGCCAGTACAGAGATTGTACAGTTACACCAGGCCCACTCTGTATGTACATGATGTGGTATTTCAGGGTAGATGTAAGTCCAGTATACTGTTGATAGAAGCTAGTACAGAGATTGTACAGTTACACCAGGCCCACTCTGTATGTACATGATGTGGTATTTCAGGGTAGATGTAAGTCAAGTATACTGTTTATAGAGGCCAGTACAGAGAGTGTACAGTTACACCAGGCCCACTCTGTATGTATATGATGTGGTATTTCAGGGTAGATGTAAGTCAAGTATACTGTTGATAGAGGCCAGTACAGAGATTGTACAGTTACACCAGGCCCACTCTGTATGTACATGATGTGGTATTTCAGGGTAGATGTAAGTCCAGTATACTGTTGATAGAGGCCAGTACAGAGATTGTACAGTTACACCAGGCCCACTCTGTATGTACACTCTGTATGTACATGATGTGGTATTTCAGGGTAGAAGTAAGTCCAGTATACTGTTGATAGAGGCCAGTACAGAGATTGTACAGTTACATCAGGCCCACTCTGTATGTACATGATGTGGTATTTCAGGGTAGATGTAAGTCAAGTATACTGTTGATAGAGGCCAGTACAGAGATTGTACAGTTACACCAGGCCCACTCTGTATGTACATGATGTGGTATTTCAGGGTAGATGTAAGTCAAGTATACTGTTGATAGAGGCCAGTACAGCGATTGTAGCGTTACACCAGGCCCACTCTGTATGTACATGATGTGGTATTTCAGGGTAGATGTAAGTCCAGTATACTGTTGATAGAGGCCAGTACATAGATTGTACAATTACACCAGGCCCTCTCTGTATGTACCTGATGTGGTATTTCAGGGTAGATATAAGTCAAGTATACTGTTGATAGAGGCCAGTACAGAGATTGTACAGTTACACCAGGCCCACTCTGTATGTACATGATGTGGTATTTCAGGGTAGATGTAAGTCAAGTATACTGTTGATATAGGCCAGTACAGAGATTGTACAATTACACCAGGCCCATTCTGTATGTACATGGTGTGGTATTTCAAGGTAGATGTAAGTCAAGTATACTGTTGATATAGGCCAGTACAGAGATTGTGCAGTTACATCAGGCCCACTCTGTATGTACATGATGTGGTATTTCAGGGTAGATGTAAGTCAAGTATACTGTTGATAGAGGCCAGTACAGAGATTGTACAATTACACCAGGCCCACTCTGTATGTACATGATGTGGTATTTCAGGGTAGATGTAAGTCCAGTATACTGTTGATAGAAGCTAGTACAGAGATTGTACAGTTACACCAGGCCCACTCTGTATGTACATGATGTGGTATTTCAGGGTAGATGTAAGTCAAGTATACTGTTTATAGAGGCCAGTACAGAGAGTGTACAGTTACACCAGGCCCACTCTGTATGTATATGATGTGGTATTTCAGGGTAGATGTAAGTCAAGTATACTGTTGATAGAGGCCAGTACAGAGATTGTACAGTTACACCAGGCCCACTCTGTATGTACATGATGTGGTATTTCAGGGTAGATGTAAGTCCAGTATACTGTTGATAGAGGCCAGTACAGAGATTGTACAGTTACACCAGGCCCACTCTGTATGTACACTCTGTATGTACATGATGTGGTATTTCAGGGTAGAAGTAAGTCCAGTATACTGTTGATAGAGGCCAGTACAGAGATTGTGCAGTTACATCAGGCCCACTCTGTATGTACATGATGTGGTATTTCAGGGTAGATGTAAGTCAAGTATACTGTTGATAGAGGCCAGTACAGAGATTGTACAGTTACACCAGGCCCACTCTGTATGTACATGATGTGGTATTTCAGGGTAGATGTAAGTCAAGTATACTGTTGATAGAGGCCAGTACAGCGATTGTAGCGTTACACCAGGCCCACTCTGTATGTACATGATGTGGTATTTCAGGGTAGATGTAAGTCCAGTATACTGTTGATAGAGGCCAGTACATAGATTGTACAATTACACCAGGCCCTCTCTGTATGTACATGATGTGGTATTTCAGGGTAGATGTAAGTCAAGTATACTGTTGATATAGGCCAGTACAGAGATTGTACAATTACACCAGGCCCACTCTGTATGTACATGGTGTGGTATTTCAGGGTAGATGTAAGTCAAGTATACTGTTGATATAGGCCAGTACAGAGATTGTGCAGTTACATCAGGCCCACTCTGTATGTACATGATGTGGTATTTCAGGGTAGATGTAAGTCAAGTATACTGTTGATAGAGGCCAGTACAGAGATTGTACAATTACACCAGGCCCACTCTGTATGTACATGATGTGGTATTTCAGGGTAGATGTAAGTCCAGTATACTGTTGATATAGGCCAGTACAGAGATTGTGCAGTTACATCAGGCCCACTCTGTATGTACATGATGTGGTATTTCAGGGTAGATGTAAGTCAAGTATACTGTTGATAGAGGCCAGTACAGAGATTGTGCAGTTACACCAGGCCCACTCTGTATGTACATGATGTGGTATTTCAGGGTAGATGTAAGTCAAGTATACTGTTGATAGAGGCCAGTACAGAGATTGTACAGTTACACCAGGCCCACTCTGTATGTACATGATGTGATATTTCAGGGTAGATGTAAGTCAAGTATACTGTTGATAGAGGCCAGTACAGAGATTGTACAGTTACACCAGGCCCACTCTGTATGTACACTCTGTAAGTACATGGTGTGGTATTTCAGGGTAGATGTAAGTCAAGTATACTGTTGATAGAGGCCAGTACAGAGATTGTACAGTTACACCAGGCCCACTCTGTATGTACATGATGTGGTATTTCAGGGTAGATGTAAGTCAAGTATACTGTTGATAGAGGCCAGTACAGAGATTGTGCAGTTACACCAGGCCCACAAATCACTGCTGGTGTCCACCAAACACCGGTGTTTTGTGTTCAGGATGGATGACCAGAACAGGCTCGTACAAGTTGGATCCAAAGACAGAAAAACGTAATTGTTATCTTTATACATTTTTGAAACTTCAGTGAATAGGATAGCCAATAAATTATATGAGGCAATGACTCCATATGCTAGAGTTTCAATGGACCATTTGCAGTTCTTACAGGCCATGTTCAGATACATAATTCAACTTAGTTAAATTTGTTTTACTTGCCAGTATATGCTTAAGAGAACACATAGAACTAATTTGCTTAAATATGTCAGGATATGTATCATTTATGCAGTGGTAGGAAGGATACCTATGCACTTTGGCTTACACCTTCAGCATGGGTGTACAAAACAGCATAAAACATAACTAAACGATACAACAGATAATATCTTACAGAACAAATGTACTTGCGACTAAAAGATACTCATATTATAACTTAAGGTGCCAATGTTTTATATTGGCTAAACCGTGTAATTCAATATATGTAAATTTGTTGGCATGTATATATGTATAGGCATAATGGAGATCTATAAATGTGTAAACCTAAAACACAATCATCAGTCAAATGTATTTCTGTCATAGGTATGTCGGAGAGCTTTTAAATAAACGTTGTAGTTATAATGATTCGTTATAAAGTTCCATACAGATAGTAGACTATTGCCAAACATGTGTTTGGCTTACAATAAATACTGAAAAGGTGATCCCATGGAAGCAACAAACACAAACAAGAGAGAAAAGTAGCAGACTCGGTTTTATTGAGTCTATTTCATGAGAGGTAATTATAAGATGCAACATCTCTCATGCCTCCTAGCACCGGTTAAGCGATATTTTATTTTAAAGCAACACAGAATGGGGTTGATGATCCCAAAGGACAGTAAATAATAACACTACTGATTTGTATCGGGGCGACTTTTTACGGCCGCCACACAGCACTAAACAAACGCTAGTGTGAATGTCAGTATACTAAAAGGGTGATCCCTTGGAAGCAACAAACACAAACAAGAGAGAAAAGTAGCAGACTCGGTTTTATTGAGTCTGTTCATGAGAGGTAATTATAAGATGCAGCACCTCTCACGCCTCCTAGCACCGGCTTAAGCGATATTCTACTTTAAAGCAACACAGAATGGGCTTGATGATCCCAAAGAAACCATACAAAGCATCTATTACTCTTTTCTTATTGAAGCTGCTTCAATAAAGTCTGTGGTCTACCATAATAAATTATCAGTTCATATCACACTGCCTCTTTTGCCGGAATGGTAAAGACTCTGTGTTAGAAACTTTCTCGCTTTTGACCGCTGTGGGTTCAAATCCCACTGGGAGCTCAATTTAAGTGAGAAAGTGTCGATTCTTACAGATGGCGGGTGATATAAAGTACTGGTTTTACCCAGGAAAAAGTAGGTGGTCTGCCTCCACTACAAAAAATATCGACCATCATAATTAGTCTAAAATGTGCTGAAGATGACATAAAACACCATTCAGCCAACCAGCAAACAGATCATATCAGACATTGGCTAATTAAACATATTTCTTTTAAATTGATTATGAAACAAGTGCTTGCAACTTGTATTAATCACTCTCGATGGCTTCCTTGGTAGAATCAGTAAGCAACGTCTTGGATGCTTTTTTACATACGGACGTTAATAGATGGAGGACAGTGTATATCAAAAATCGTCTCACCGTTCGTAGACGTGTATTTTTTGCACTATAAGCAATGTGAATTAATTATCCTGCTCAAGGATAAATAACATGGTCATGGTAAAGGTCGAACCAATGACCTCTCGATCTGGAATCCAATGCTCTACCACTGGACTATGCACTCCACATAATAGTATTGGACATTTCTTCATCTTACATTAAGGAATAATGTTACACATGCCCAATAACTTTGACTTTAATTTTGGCAGTTTCATGAACTGTAATCTGCAACCTAACCAAGCTCATTACTGGCTGAAATAAGCACATGGCCTGCGTCACAAGTGTTTCTTGGAACACCCTTCTAATTTCATCATTAACTACTATAAATATCAAATTAAATCATAATCTTGTGTGTATTGTAGCCCTGGATATTTCGGAGGTTGTTTTATCCCGGCGATGTGTAAACCAGAAGACGCCCAATTGTATGCCGCACGTCCGGGCTACCGTATATGGAAGGCATCCTTGGATGGAACAGTCAACAACACATACATGTTCAAGGAACTTTTATCTCAGCCACACACACAGATATCGGTGCTAAAATTTGAAGTTACCAGCATCAACAAGGGACAATATGTTAACCAATTTGGTCCATTATTACTGTTCCGAGGGCAGGACCTGGTGACGTGGAATGAAACCTGTTTGTATGTGCTAGATCCAGACAAGTCGCTTGTGATCGCGTCTCAGAAACAAATTGGATTTATAAAAGCTGTGGTAGTGACAGAGGACGAGATATTTGTACTGAGGGCGGGCACAGACAGGAATTTAGTTCGGATATCTGCCAAACCTTGCCAAGTAACAACCAGCGCACGTAAGATGAAATTTAACTGCTGATAGAATAACAAATCTAATTCACACCTCATTCTGGAAATAAGCTCCAAACAAGTTTAAGTTTTATGTATTGCCACATTGCATTCCAAACTACTAGAAGAGGAGAGATTTAGGAGAAGAACATACAAGTATTTTACTTTCCTTCTAATCCCTTTTCTTCTATTGTGTACAAATGCTACATCATGCTGTAAAAATAATGAGAAATAAAACATGTAAAACCAAACTTGGCAAACTATGAGGTTGCATGGACTCACTTGAAAATGATTTATACTCACTTGAAAATGATTTATTTAGCATGAGAATGGCCCATATAGACTGTTCATGTATTCACTTCTTTGTTATAAACTGTGTGTTTCCTCTATATACCATAATGACTGTTCATTGACTTGTATACTCCTTACAGATTGTATTTTTTCTTTTATAACCCATATAGACTGTTTCATTACTTTTCAGTTTTGATGCAACTTCAAATAGAACGTGAAGAGCGTGAGAAAACAGAGCAACAGACTAATAAAGTGAAAACTGACATTGCCAGTGCCTCTCAACAGACACCAAAAACCGGTTTGTCTGAACAGAAATCAGAAACTAAATCCTCAAAGGAAATGTCACCTTTCAAAAATATATTAGACAAAGTCAAACAAATTCCTAAACCAGCAGTCTTAAAGGATAAAATCCAGGAGAAATTCAAATCTGAAACTAAATCGGGATATACTCAGCCATATGTGTTTGAGGGACGTACAAATGATAAAGACAAAAAACGAGACATTTCACCTGTTGGCCAACTTCCTCCTGTGATAAAGTTAGACTCCCCGAATCTTATAACAATACAATTAGATATAAATCCAGCTGCTGGCACCAGTGATAACTCCAGTCTGAACTTTAAAAAGATACCGTCTACTGAGCGGTTCTCGGACCTTGCCGTTGAATCTAGTCTGGAAACAGAACTGTGTAATTCAGGGAACCAGTCCAGAGCAGGTCAGACTGGTACTGGTGCTTTTTCTGCCCTATCAAGGCTACAGGCAGATCACACCAAGGATGAATTAAGTGATCCCATCTATAAAATGTCAGATAACACTGATGAACATAATGTCAGAGAGCCAGTGAAGATTAATATTCCATCGCCACAAGGAAATGAAGATAGCATTGTTTTCAGTCGAAAAGTTAAATCCAAACCCAAGAAAAAGAAGAAAGGTAAATATGAAACCATGAGATACAGGCCTGAATGTAATTTTTTAGCAATGTGGATTGGGACCAAAGGAAATATAAATCATGACCTTTGACCGGTTATTATTGAAATTTACTATCTATATTTTAAATGAAATGCATGAAATGTAATTTTCTGGAAACAGATATTTTTTAATGTTTTGATTGTTCAAGTAGTAAGATGTTTATTTATAGGTTCATTATTACAGACAAAGACGTGTTGAGCTGACACATGAGCAAAGCTCATGTGAGCTATTGTGAACACTTTTTGTTCGCCTGCCTGCCAATCTATCAGTTACCTTTTACCTGAAATACTGTTGGACTAATTGTAGTCAATTTTCATCTGGCCTTTCCAAGTCTGTACAAGCAACATTTAACCCACAACCCGCTACATATATGTAATGGACTGTTCTTTCTTTGAATTAAGACCATTCCATTTATGTGACAAAGGGGTGTTTTGGGGAAAATGACTGATCAGCAGCCGGACTCATAGGCTGATCTGGGTTTACAAAGGACACAATGGCTATTATAGTCGTGTTTTGCGGGTTAAGGGTTAACATGCCTTTAGTAAAACATGACCAGCCCCAGGTGTTACATGAGATTATACAGAAATTTAAAAAGAACTCTTCTTGTAAGAAATTACAGAACCAGTAGCATTTAGGATATAGAGTAATATATAACATCTTATTTACATGGAGAATCTGGCTGGTACAAATGAATACCTAGGGTAAAAAGTGGCCCAACCTTGTTGAAATGTCTTATTTTATCGAAATGTAGTGTGTTTTTTAGCAAATATAGGAAAAAATAAGACCTGTCCATCTGACAGTCTGTTTTGTCACTATGTAACACTTTTGTTTCTAAAGCACAATAATGATTCCAAACCTCTTCAAGGTATCTCCTTGAACATTTTCTATAAAACGATTGCAGGTACAAATAAAGGTCAGTGTAAGAAATGGTGCCACCCTGGGGTCATAATTTTATACCAAAAAAAATTTAAAAGGGTAAATAATAAAAGAAACTAATGGGCTAACATAGCTTTTGGACAAGTTTGAACAAGTATATAGTAGCCTCATCCCTAGGGTCACATAATTTACTAAAATGTTTATTACAGTAAACTCACAAAATATTCTTATTATGAAACTGCTTTACTAATAGCATCATATTTTACTCACCATAAACATATTCTCTTGATAATTATTCAGGTACAAAAGATAAACAATTGAAGGCAGATGAAGACCAGGATTCCGTTTCCATCCACAGTACAACAAGTATAGCAAGTGACAGCAGTGATCTTACACCTTCGAACAGTAATCTTGGCAACATGGATTCCGAAGCAGTTTCAGAAGACAAAACTACAGCAAGTGCCATTCCAGAGAGTAACTCGACTAAAATTAAAGACCATGAAACGACAAGTGTCAGTGATGTTGCTGGTGAAGGACTATTGAGAAAGGATTCCGCTGAAACGCCTGATGAAGTTTCTAAACTTGAACTTGCAGAAGTTAAAGAACTTTCCCAGAATAAAAGGGAAGGTTGTGATGAAACTAAACCAACAGTATCAGAAAGTAAAACAGTACAAATTAAAAGCAAAGCAGTTGATACTGACCATAAAAACACTCCTGTAGATCAGAAGGCTGCTTCAACAGAAAGTCAGAATTCAAAAAAATCTGAACTGGAAACCGTTGATACACATACACAATCTCTAGTTGACAGTGGTGAATATGTAAACAAGGTTATACAAAGTAGCATTGAGAATTCTGATGTTACAAACTTGGATAAGGAGATGGCCAGACTGGATTCATACCTGAGTGCATCATCTGAAAGTACAGATCTTGAAAAATCAACATCCGGTCCAAATCTTCGAGCAGAATGGGAAAAGATTCTGTTCAAAGACAAAAAGAATCAAAATTCATCTTACGAGCCTAGTAGGTTGGAGAAAGAGCTTTCTCAACTTGATATGGATTCCATGATGGATAAAGAAAAAGAAGTCCAGCCTACATCTTCAAGTTTGCCAGTCACCCTTACATCACCAAAGAGCCCTTCAAACACTGCTTTTCAGTCTATATACAGCACTCCAAGTACATCAAATGAAGATTTCTATTCAAAATATTCTTCCAAATCACCAGCAGAGACTTCACCAGCTACTTCTGACCCACTTACATCTATTGGTGAGAAGATGGAGGATGACGTAAGGAATTACGGGATGGACAATGAGTCAGCAGATTCTATAAAGACTTCTGAGTATTCTCCGGCTTTCAGATCTGTGAACACTTGGACGGAGTTCAGTGCTCAGGGTAATATCCACAGCTTATCCGTGTCAAATTCCCATGTTTGGATTACAGACAGGAGCAATAACATATACTACAGTGCTTTATCTGGTCCCGGACTCTCGTGGAAGAAAGCCTCAGGTACGGGTAGCCAGATATCTGTGTCAAAGTATGGGAATATAATATGGTGTCTGAATAAGAACACAGTGTATGCTGGTACCAAAATTACAGCACGGCGACCAGAGGGGATGAAGTGGGTGGAGGCAGTACGGGATGTGGCTTACATGTGTGTAGATGAGACGTGTGCATGGTAAGCCTCTTGTCTTTGCTTCTTGTCATTAATCATTTCTAATTATCTCCCACAAAATAAAGTTTTCAGGTCATGGTAATACAAATGAAGTGTGTCTGACCGACTAGCGCGGCAGAGTTGTAACCGGAGGCCCCGGGTTCAATCCTCCGTGGTGCCACTGAGTTCCGTCGGTGTGTTCTTGTGCAAGACACTTTCCCTTAGCCTCGTCCGTCGGATGGGGACGTAAACCGGGTGGTCCCGTGTATCGGTCTATCCTCCGAGCACGTTAAAGAACCATAGGAATCTATTCGATAATAAGAGTAGGGCAGGTTCCCGGATTCCTATGTATCCTTCCCCTCTCTCTGGGGCGGCTCTAAATAACCTATACTGTGTTGATGAGCCGTTAACAACATTCAATATTTTTTCTTCTTTAATGTTCTTTATTTATATCAATCAATAGTAAAATGCACATCAAATCAATTGACCCACTTTGAGTCCCAGAGTATAACTTCCAAACTGCTCAAGGTATCTTAATGGCACTTGCTACACGTGTCAAGCTTGTGGTGACTTTCTAATATCAATATTTTTGGCGGTTCTATGGAACAAGATGTTTCTGGAGCGTTACTCAAAACTGTTATCTCAAAAGATATCTGTGTGAAGCTTGATTGTTAATGAAATAAATGGCATTTTTTGTGCCTGTTGATATAAATAATGTTTTTATATCAATATTATTTGTGTTTTGATTTCAGTTCTTGTTATCAGCGTATAATTGAAATACTGTTTAAGAACTGCCTCGTATGTCAACCTAGGCATACAAGTATTTGTTCAGTTATTTTTTTATAATTAATACTACCATCAAATAAGGGGCGTCCGTGGCCGAGTGGTTAGAGTCTCTGACTTGCAATCACTTGCCCCTCACCGCTGTAGGTTCGATCTCTCAGGGGCCTAGGAATCTTTATGTGAGGAAGCTATCCAGCTGGCTTGCGGAACGTCGGTGGTTCTACCCAGCTGCCCGTCCGTGCACGAAAATTGCCCGGAGGGGCACCTGGGGTCTTCCTCCACCAGTGGAAGCTGGAAAGTCGCCATATGACCTTAGCTGTTGGTGCGACTATAAAATCCAATTCAATTCAATTCAATTCAAATAAAAAACAAGACTACTAAGGCAGGAATTATTGATGATGGCAGCTTCTTTGTTTTGCAGGTTTTTACACACACAAAATGAGGATAATGGTACATTTTCTATTGTCTTTTAAATTGTTGAATGTTTGAATTGTTGCTTTTATTTAGGTACATAAAGACATCACATGAAGTAATGATACAAAAAGGATTATCACGGGATAGGCCATGTTACACAGGCAAGTCTGTAGATTGTACACACAGACTCAAACAGATTGTGTGCCAGTCTGGGGTGGTGTGGGCTCTCACAGAAAACTGCCAGTGGTTGTACAGAAGTGGAATCACACAGGCATGCCCTGAGGGAACAGATTGGAAATCGGGTGACAGGTTAGTTATATATGTATTCTATCGATATTTGATCTTGACTGTATAAAATACCGCTGTGAAATAGATGAAATTAAAAATATTTTTTTGTTATGATTGACATATTTAAAGCAATAAGATGGGTTAAAATCAGGCGCTGTCTGATAAGATCAAGTACAGCGTGGCCAAGCTCAGCGCGACTTTGTAGGCTCAGCAGGATATGGGTTTACAGAAATCACGCTTAGCGATGCTGTTTTTAGCACCTGGGGAAGATCCTGAGGTAGTTGCAGCGCTTGATGTTATATATTTAACTTGTTTTGCCAAAAAGTCATCTTTTCATATTTCAGTGCTTTTGAACGCTTGTTACAAATGTAAGTGTCTGTTATGTGCATATCTCTGTATAGTGTAGCAGTGTAGCAGTGTAGCAGTATTTTATCACGTAACTTGCAATATGGGTGTGTAATAAATAAAGCCTTAATACACTAGTGTAATAAATAAAATATGCAAATGAAGGCCGAATCATGGCTTGATATTTTCTGGTCAGCTTGGTGAGTAAATAGAATTGCCTCATCCATTTCTGTAACAGGTAAAAATTATTGGATCATGGAAATTGATGAGGCAGTTCTGTTGTTCAGTGTCTTATGGTGCGGACATATATAACATTCAACATCATACGACAACAGTATATATGTGCAGCTACGTTAATAAATACATTATATGGCATATTTGGAGTTATGTGATACATAGAATCTCACATTAGTGCCTATTTGATATTGAAGTTATTAAACTTGTTGGACAAAATTGATATGAGTCTCGCATAATAATAATTTAATCAAACGCGTTAATAATAAATTACAGGCACTCGTTAAGATTTTCTCTTTAACCTGCTGCACTGCTACATAGTTACCTCTGTCTCTGAGGTCTTTCCCGCAGATTGTGACATGGACATAGCCTAAAATATGAAGCATCATTATGTCTGCTGGACAAACTCTTGGCATGATCAATTATCTTGTATGTACACAATAATCTCTACTCGGTGCCCATTCTTTGTATCAATTTACCGGTTGCTGTATGTGATGTGCAAGCTTATATAAAAAAATTATCTCCTTTTGTAAATCATGAAATATCCACTTGGTCAATGAATGATCTTGTTATTGGCATGGTTTCTTGATTGAACTTGGTAAATGCATGATCTTGCTACTCAATCCTTGATTGAACTTGGTAAATGCATGATCTTGCTACGGTTCCTTGATTGAACTTGGTAAATGCATGATCGGTTCCTTGATTGAACTTGGTAAATGCATGATCGGTTCCTTGATTGAACTTGGTAAATGCATGATCTTGCTACTGGTTCATTGATTGAATGTGGCAGATGCATGACCTGGCTACTGATTTCTTGATTGAACTAGATAAATGCATGATCTGGCTACTGGTTCAAAGTTGGAATACACATTCTATCTGCAGTCATATTGGTTGTAATTCTTGTCATTCCTGCTTGATACTCATGATGCCTTGCAGTTTGATCTTTTGACATGCAACTAAGGGATCTGTAAATCATATGTATTTATCAAATTATGTTGCTTGTATGCCATTCACATAGCATATTGCATATTTTGATATATGTAACTGGTGTAATACAACAATTGACATGGTTCTAAGACATCTAACAGAAAGAATTGTGGAGCAGTGTGTAGCGGATAACTTCAGTCAGTAGAGCTTCGGAACTTTCGTCCAGGGTTCCGGGAAATTCCTAGATTTGAATATCAATATTTTTAACTCTGACATTTGGCAATCCCAGCAGGTCCATGACTTATTAACTCCAAGCCTCCTTGTGAATGATGATTCTGTCTTACTAGAAATGTGTGGACAAATTCCAGTTTGTAGGAAGAGTATATTAGTGTTTATATACAACGAAGTAAGGCTAACAGTAAGAATCATGTAGCAGTGTCTGACCTGGTAGCTAGGTCAGTAGATCATTGGAACACTAGTCCAAGGGTCTTGAATTTCAATCCTCATACGACTGCCCGTTTTTCTAGCCCTGTGACACGATGTTCATTGACAATTGTAAAAGGTTCCTAATTGTATTTGTTGAATTGGAATATCGCTATTACTTGCTTTTTGAGAGACTAGTTCAATGTAGTCAGCTATCTTTTTTTTATGAATTTTTTTTCATGTTAACTCCTCTAGAATAAGACATTGCATAATCAAAATATGAGGCATCAGTTGGAATGACTGAATAATGTCTTGTAGAAATGTAACTGGCTTACTGGTACAACCATTACTGCCAATATTGTTAACATGACAATGGGTCAGACTGCCATCTGGAAGCGTTTTTCACTTCAATGGGTCACTCTGCCGTCTGTTTTCCTGTAAATTATTTATTTTGTCAACATTTCAATGGGTCAGGCTGCCATCAGCTTTCCTGTACATTATTTATGTTGTCAACATTTTAGTGGAACAGACAACAATCTGTTTCCTGAAAATTGTGTCTCCCCCAATACTGGGGAGACATATTGTTTTTAGCTTGGATGTCTGTCTGTCTGGATCTCTGTCCGTCACAAATCTGTCCATCACAAACCTTGTCTTTACCATATCTCTTGAACCACTTGAGGGATTTTGAAATAACTTGCCAAAATGTTCACCATATCGAGACGACATGCAGAGCGCAACTTTCAGCCATGTCATTTCAAGGTCAAGGTCACACTTAGAGGTCGAAGGTCATATGCACTATATTTCGTGTCTCCACCATATCTCTTGAACGGCTTTAGGGATTTTGAAATAACTTGCCACAAATGTTCACCATATCAAGACGACGTGCAGAGCACAACTTCCAGCCACGTCCGTTCAAGGTCAAGGTCACACTTAGAGGTTGAAGGTCATATGCACTATATTTCGTGTCTCTGTCCGTCACAAGTCAGTCTCCACCATATCTCTTGAACCGCTTGAGGGATTTGGAAATAACTTGCCACAAATGTTCACCATATTGAGACGGCATGCAGAGCGCAACTTTCAGCCACGTCCGGTCAAGGTCACACTTAGAGGTCGAAGGTCATATGCAGTATATATGTGTCCTCTCCATATCTCTTGAACCGCTTGCGGGATTTTGAAATAACTTGCACAAATAGTTGAGGTTTTTACTATATAACTCTAGGTAAACAAAGATGGCCACTGGTTTAATGTCGAATCAAAATAATTTTCGACAAGGATCAACATCTTGTCATGCTGATCATTTCAGAAAAAGTCCCATATCAATATCACTTACAGTTTTCAAGAAGTAGTCGCTACAAACTTGTTTTTAAAAATCTATGTTTAGCCGTGGTGGCCATCTTGAATTTCCGGCCGACCTGAAATAGTGCTAGGCACTATATATGTGTCCTCTCCATATCTCTTGAACTGCTTGAGGGATTTTGAAATAACTTGCACAGATATTTACCATATCGAGACGAAGTGCAGAGCGCAACTTTCAGCCGTGTCTATTCAAGGTCAAGGTAACACTTAGAGGTAAAATGTTATATGCACTATATTTCGTGTCTCTGTCCGTCACATGTTGGTCTTCACCATATCTCTTGAACCGCTCGAGGGATTTTGAAATAACTTGGCACAAATGTTCACCATATCAAGATGATATGCAGAGTTCAAGGTCAAGGTCACACTTAGAGGTCGAAGGTCATATGCATTATATTTCATGTCTCCACCATATCTCTTGAATCACTTGAGGGATTTGGAAATAACTTGCCACAAATGTTCACCATATCGAGACGACGTGCAGAATGCAATTTTCAGCCACGTCTGTTCAAGGTCAAGGTCATATGCACTATATTTCGTGTCCTCCGTATCTCTTGAACTGCCTGAGGGATTTTGAAATAACTTGGCACAAATGTTCACTATATCGAAACGAAGTGCAGAGCGCAACTTCAGCCATGTCCATTCAAGGTCAAGGTCACACTTAGATGTCGAAGGTCATATGCACTATATTTCGTGTCCTCTCGATTTCTCTTGAACCGTTTGAGGGATTTTGAAATAACTTGGCAAAAATGCTCACCATATTGAGACGATGTGCAGAGCGCAACTTTCAGCCAGGTTGGTTCATAAATTATGGGGGGAGACATATGTTTTTGTTAAAAAAAAAAACCATCTAGTTATTTATGTTGTCAACATTTCAATGGGACAGACAACCACCATCCCTTATATTATTTATGTTGTTATCATTTCAGTGGGACAGACAACAATCTGTTCTCCTACATGAGTCTTGGCGATGGAAATGTTGGCTGGGCTATGGACGTGATTGGGCAGGTCTGGTTCTGTTGTTGGGTTACTATGGCAACACCCAGGGGAGATAACAAATGGTGGCAGGTGGGTATTTAGTCTGGAAAGTCTATTCAGGCTTTTTAATCTAAAACATGAAATAGAAATATTTTAAGATACTTAAAACCAGCTTAAATTCGTTGTAATACTGATACATTTATTTCACTGATACATTTCATTTTCATAACATTTTGTTCAACTTACAAATATTTGAGAGTTGTATAAATATTTTACTGTTTCTTATATTCTAGGTACCATTTTGTGGTGAATACCTGATAAATGACCCAACTACCATGGACATGTTGAAATCCTTCTCCAAGAAGTTTGATCCCCAGAAACTTACCGTTCTACTCAGTACTCAATGTGGAGGGCTTGTATCAGGGGTGGGTGGAGTCTGGGTTTGTCCAGAATACAAAAATGTTCTGCATGCATGCAGGGGTAGTATTGTAGGTAAGGTATTCCTCATTTATTATGCTTTCTTGAAAAAAATATAATTATTGTTCGGGGTGCTTGTTTCAGCCAAAGGTTTTGCTGCAAAAAGCTTGAGCAATTTAAATAATAGGTACATCAGTTATATATCACTAGAACTGGTATTTTTTAGTGGTAAATAAAAATACCTTTAATAGTTTTGAAAATCGGTTGAGAAATACTTATTTTACAGTCCAAATGATTTTTTGATGGGGCTTTTCCCATGTAAATTCCTTGTTGGTGTGACAGCAGAAAATTAAGAAATTTCAAATAACCTCAGTTAGCCTTCATATTTTGCTAAAAACTTTGAGGGTGTCTTAATTTAAGAATATCCAACAATTTAAAACCATTTTCGGATAAAAATTCTTAAAATAAGTATTTTTCGAATTTTTCATGCAGCAGAATTGCCCCATCAAAAACGGCTTTCGCGCATGAAATTTTTATTTCTCAACCGATTTTGAAAAGAAAGGTATTTTTATTTACCATTAAATATGTCTGTTTCACTGATATGCAACTTATTTAGATATGAATTGTATTTTGTCTGAAAAGTCCAAAAATGTTTGGCTGAAACAAGCACCCCAAACAATAGTCCCCTGCCAGTTTTTACTGGGAATGTTTACCTCCCATCTGTCACTCAGTCTACCTGTCCATTCGCAAAACCTTGAGATAATTATCTTTATAAAATTTTGAAATGTATATTAAGGGCATTGAGGGACTCGTGCACAATTTGTTTTCTCTGGCAGCCACTTGCACAAATGAATCATTTGATTGTGGATTAATGCCTTGAAATACATTCATGAAATTGTGCATATGTATTATGGTAATTCAGGGCCTTATGCTCAAGTCTTTTTTCTCGCTAGGATCCAATATGGCCATCTGGTGCTATTTTCTATTCAATCTTTTAGACTTTTCTCAATTTATCTCTGATATTGTGCTGGTTATATTAATGATTGTTTTATGCATTGACTTTGTTTCACTTCACTCTTGTTCTTGTATGTAGGACATATTTGGAGCGAAGCACATCCAGTTAGTCTGACTGCCTCATCTGCCTGGAAAACTGTGGTGGCAAATAATGCTGCATATGAAAATGGTAAGGTGAATGGTGTTTCATTCATGTATTACAGAATGATAATTTATCATGTCGATCTGTATAATTCTGCCAAGAAACAGGGTGCCTGAGATAAAATCTTATCTTGGCAGTAACTTTCCTATCCCGTCGGGTGCACCTCTTTTGTTGACGTCATCACCTCTTTTGATGACGTCACGGTATATTGATGATGTCTGGGTACTTTTGAACAGGAAAAAATTGAAAAAAAGGTAAATTAAATAATTTCAAATGATCAACATGATAAATAGAATATCATGTTAGTGCCTGATCGTATCCAGTATCGTATCGCACCAACATGATATTCTGTATATATTAGGTATTAGTTCAAAGATTTTTTTTTCAAACCTTTTTACCTTAAATAAAGGATCAGCTCATGCCTATCCTGGTCCCAAGTTCACTAATAAACTTGTCATATTTCATGCTCAAGCTCAATACTAAAACATTTTAATTGTAGTTGATGAAAATAAACATAGTTTATGTGGAAATGTAATTTACAATTTCACTTCTTTGTTGACTACTATATGTAAAATGTACTTTCACTTTATTGTTGACATTTTCATAACCAGTCTATGCGCAGGTATACGTAATGTATGTATATATATACACGTAGTACATATATAAATAGACCTCATTAACATATTAATAATGTGACTAGAATATTTATTTTCATTGGGTCCGGCACGAGCATTAATTAATTCGCTGATTCAGCGTTTGCTATTGTTTTGTAGACCTTAACTGCCATCCACCCACACCGCCTTTCCTAGTTGAGCAATGCCTAATTGGTTCTGTTCGAGTCTGCTTGTTTCTTTCCATCGCGGGGCTATCGGTTATAGAAGCACAGCCTTGCCCCCAAGAAAGAGTGAAGCAAGCTGGCTCGGTCACACCAGATTTAGTACTTTACATTGATACTTGTATTGTAACATATTCACAGACCGTTATCTAATCTGTAATTTACATAATGCTTGTATTGTGTTGTATTCGCAGTATTATCTGGTCTTTGGGTTTTTGAGCCAGTTTTTGCCAATAAATTTACAATTTATTTTAAAGATGCTATCTATGTATTTATTTCATTCCTAAATGAAGTTTCAGCATAAAATCATATTTAATGTAATAAATGAAATATTTGAGTTTTGAGCTTAAACTTGAAATGGGACTTAAGTTTGTTCGTGAAGATGTGTCCAACAGATTATCTCGCTCTGTGCCAAGTTTCAGATTGATAGAAAGATGTATTTTTTCCTCTCACACCAAATTTGTGGTTTTTCAGCCAGCATGATATTAATCTGTTTAAGGTGTCGTATAGGCCCAGCAACCCAGCAGTGATATATTAATCTGTTTAAGGTGTCATATGGGCCCAGCAACCCAGCAGTGATATATTCGCATTCAGTACAGATCGGCAAGTTTGTAGTAGTATACCTGGACCAACTCATGATGAAAAAAAGGTCAGCATTAGTGTGTCATTTGTGCGTATGTCCGTTTGTGCTGATGCGTTGTGGTGCCTGACAGCCGAGGGTGACGTATACATCAGGACGGGAATGAGTCCGACCCAGCCGACAGGCTCTGGCTGGTCCCGACTGGACTTGTCACAACTAGGTACTGCTGGAGAAACATTACTCTTTTATCTATTATTCGTAATTATAATTTAATTTGTTACAGTCGTGGTTTATGTTCCTCTAAAAAAAACTTACAAAGTGTTGCAAACAACTCCCAGATTCCTGTCAAAAAAACAAAAACAATACAAAGTGGATATTCAGTATGACTGTCCTCTATAACTTTTTAAACAGTAGGGGGATTCTGATGATAATTTACTGAAAGGTTAGTTTTAACATTGTCAATGTCAAGGTAACAAAGGTTGATATTTTGGTGTCTGCTAAATGACTTGAACCAGTAATGGGGTTTTGGTGATATAATGCACAAATGTTTATCACAAACACAATACATTTGGGGAGCATACATAGTTTTGACAATATTTGTGTTTAAAATTAATGTAATAGTGATAACATCTTCCTACGTACATTAATCCTTTAAAGCAGAGAAGCTCGCATCCTGGTCATTTTTTAGAACGACAGCATATGGTTCCATGAAATCCCTACCGGAACTGGGTATTTTTCAAATTTTGTAATAAATACCCTTTGAAAATGTTATTCTATTTTGACATTACGTCATAGACGGGAACTTGCACCCCTTACTTTATTTTTTTTTGCGTAATAAAAACGGTTGAAACTTTGTTAAATCCTTTTACAGTCTCCAACTTTAATATAATTGGTTATCTGTGAACAGATGAGAGCCACCTGGTGCACGTGTCATGTGGTCAAATGAATGTGTGGGCTGTGGATAGCGATGGTAACGTGTTTCACCGTATTGGTGTCAAGGCTCCATCCGACCGCAGTCTCAACGCCGCCTGGCTACCCGTGGACAATGGAGGCACAGTGTTCACACAGGTTATAGCTGGATCACAAGACTGGAAGGTAAGTCTGACATTGTTAAAATTTGCTCACTGTTTTGAATTGTGAAGGTATTTTATAGTTATTGCTGTTAAAGTAGATGAAAACAAAAAACTTAATATTATCCTTGTTAAAGAGAATTACGGCAGTCTTGAAGTATTTATTTAAATCAGCAACTAGATATGTTTATCCAGTATTATTTTGACTTTAAACCTGCATAGCTTGGATGTCTGTCTGTCTGTCCGTCACAAGTTGTGTCCTCTCCATGTCTCTTGAACCGTTTGAGGAATTTTGAAATAACTTGGCACAAATATTCACCATATCGAGACGACATGCAAAGCGCAACTTCCAGCCAGGTCCGTTCAAGGTCAAGGTCACACTTAGAGGTTGCAGGTCATATGCACTATATTTCGTGTCCTCGCCATATCTCTTGAACCGCTATAATCCAACCCTCAGTATTACTGTTTTAAATTGTACCTCTTATAATAATCACTGAATATCTATCAATAATAAAGTTGTGGATTTTTAGCCTTTATTGGATATTGCATGTTACTGAGACCAAGATGTACTGTATGTTTACAGGTTTGGGCTATAGACAACAGACGTCAGGTATACGTGAGGGATGGTATAACTGCAAATATGCCTATTGGCAGGAAATGGGTTCATGTGTCGGGTGAGTACGGCTCAGTCTTACTGGACTTTTAGTCCGAAATAATCTTGGTTTGTAACAAATATAAACCAGAGTGATATATTTTATGTATTTAAAATTCAGAACTTTGCTATGCTGTGCATGTTTTAAGTGATGTATTGCTTACATACAATGTGTAAAGATCTGTCAGCCAAGCCTCTGTCTGTCTGTACAGCTCTCTCTTTGTCTCCTCTTTTTTTTAAGATGTAGATACTGTATAGGTTAAGTAAAATTGTATTATACCCCCGCTTTCACAAAGTGGAGTGGGGGCTAGATAGAAATCATGCCGTCCAAAAGGTCTCATTGCGTACCATCGCATAACGCATTTTTGTTCCATTGCGTCGCCTTGATGTCTTGCATTCCTCAAACGGTTTTGAATGGGGTGCTCCCAAACTTCATATACACATAACAACTGATCAAAAAGCGGGAGTATTCATCACCTTCAGTGGTAGTTCTAGTTCAGGTTGCTTTAATCTTCCCAAATTAAGGAGTTAAATGTAGCATAAGAAAGAAGAATCATCGGCGTACCTACTATTAGGATTGGCGTAGCTACTATTAGGCCATATACATCAATTTGAAAAATGAAACCCCTCCCCTGCCCCCCCCCCCTCCCCCCCCCCCCCCCACCAAAAAAAAATCCGAAAATGCTATAAAACTGAAACAGAGGGGGTTTGGGGGTTAAGGGTCAACATTTGTTTATTTTATTTTACAGAGTACGTAATTCAACTTTGTCAAATGTTAACTCTCAGATTTACCGGTATCCAAAATATATTTCTTCAAATACCACACCAAGTTCTCTGTCAGATATACGCCAAAACGCACCATTGCATAGCTAAGTTAACAAAAAGCCCTCGGACCCCCCTAGTTTGTCGGGCCTATATAGAGAATATCATGTTAGTGTCTGATCCTGTCCAGTTTATAACACTTACATGATATTCTATTTATCATGTTGATCGTTTAAAATCATTTTATTCACCTTTTTTTCATTTTTTCCACATTTTTTTCCATTCAAAACTACCAAAACTTCATCAGATATACCCTGACATCATCAATAGAGGTGCTGACATCATCAAAAGAAGTGCACCTGACGGGATCGGAACGTTACTGCCGAGATAAGATTTTATCTCAGGCACCCTGTTTCTCGGCAGAATTATACAGATCGACATGATAAATATGCATTTCGGGTCAGCTACGCCCCTGAGAATGGACCAATAATGTTAATCATATTTCACGTACACCAGCCATGCAAATAACTTTGTCCGACCATTTTGTGTGGGCATTGAACCATGCTGGAGAATTCTTTCCGAATTAAGGATTTAAGTGTAGTATAAGAATGAATAATTGACTAATGTTAAGTAAAGTGTTACACATACATGTATATATTTCAGGTACACCAGCCATGCAAATAACTTTGTCAGACCATTTTGTGTGGGCGTTGAACCATGCTGGAGAACTGTTGTGTCGTCATGGTGTCTCCGTTGATAACGTGACTGGTGATTATTGGAAGAAACTACCGGGTGCATTGTCCTCTATATCAGGTATTCATATTTTTTTCCATTGCCGAGATGTTGAGATTTTGCCTTTTTTCAGTAGGTGATAAAATTTGTGTTACACAGTTTTTATCTTCAGGTTTTATATTAAAACGAAACTCTTTGGCAAAGTAAAAAGAAGTTAATTTTCCAGGTTTGATTTTGAAAGATACATATATTGAATCAGTTTGCATAAAGGTGCATGAAATATGCAGAGTTTTAAAAGAACCGCACTGTAAATACATTAATTTTTACAGTAAACTAGGTTGAACATCTACGATAAAGTCTGAGTCTATCACCTACCAAAATGTAGAGGTGCATCAAATTTCTGGTCACTGATTGGTCGGTCTATTTTGATGATGCTTTCTCAAAATTATGAATAATACTTTATAGCACGAAGAGAGTTCATTTGGTAGAAAATAGTTTTTAATCCAAAGTATGTCATATTGTGGTTTATTCATTTGCCCTCTGTACGCTTTTATTTTCTAATTAACTTTAATTATGTATGTAAGGTGTTTTCATTTTAATTAAGGTTATCAAAGTTAAAAGTTATAGATGGTAATCCAGGTAGCTTATAGTCATCAAAGGTGTCTAGCAAGTCTTTGACTATATTCTCTGTTTTACTGTTTGATTTGTGTTTTATATTGTGTGCTGGATCTTTAGCGATGTATTGTAGACAACACAAAGCCCTTACAGGGACTGGACGTGATCTGCAAGAATCATGGATTTCCATCCAAATATGAATAAACATTTAATTTCATATAATGGTTTTATCCAGATTAATCATTGTTTTTTTTAAAAAAAAATCTGCAAAAATAGACAACTTAGTGAGTTCTTGTTGTACTTAAGGGTCTTTGAGAAGTACTTGTGTTCGGCAATCTGATGCAATCGAGATACTGCAATTGAATTACTTACGTCATAATGCAGAACATTATGACTTATGAGGCAAGTAGTTCAATCGCAGTATCTCGACTGCATCCGATTGCTGAAAAAAACAGAAACATAATTTTGGAATGTACACCGGATATCTAGACAAATAACGAGTAGACTGAAGTTGCACTTTTGTGACTTTAGACTCAGATATCACAGTGAATTGATAAAAGATCGTAGGAGAAAGTTGTTGGATAGGAAATTCATTTCTGCACACAATAGTGTATAGGGGGCATGTATTTGATATTTTTATACACGATTGCTTGACTTCAGAAACACTCAAAATTTTCCGTTACAGTCCTTCATAAATAATTTCCGGGGCAAAGAATAGGACCACTGCAGATCCCGTTGGAGGGGTAGGCAGAGGGGTATAACCCCCCAAATTCATGTTCATTTTATCATTTTTTGTTCTTGCTCATTAAAGGTCTTCATCATGACCCCTGCATTGTTTCAGGTGCCATCTCGCTCAAATCACTAGAGCAGTGGCAGAAAAACAATAAACGTGGCTCCAGCGTAAATGAAGTGTCTACAATAGAATTTGCTGCAACTCTGCAGTTCTGCAGATGAGAAGGTTCTAGGCCCATTCTCCATATTTTATATCGATGTACATGGAGGATGAGCCTGTCATGTTCATTCCTGTTAGGCGCCATATAACCTTTCATGTGTTGGTGCCCCTTAAAACTCCAATTCAATTCAATCATAAATAATTATAATACCAGAAGGTAATAATCAAAAGATGCAATTTCCGGTGGCTACTGTCCTCTTCTGCTTTGTTAATCAAGTATTGTTCCATTGCAGCCTCCCCCGATGACACCCTTTGGGGAATTAATAAAGAAGGTCAGCTTGTCAGAAGGGACAACAGATACATTATCAAGAACACAGTGGAACCAGTGGAAAAGGCTGGTTCCACCCGGGCAACCAGTGTCGGGAGTGAGGAAGGGGACTGGGAGTTTGTGTAGCCATGAATTATAATATCGTCAAACGGGGACCATTCTATAAACTGTTAACACTCACCGTGCTACATTTGAATTCTAATGAAATGTACCGAAGTTTTTTTCTTTCTCAAAATTAGGTAGATCTGAGAAAACGATAGACCCATTTGAATGTGCTTTAGATGTTAAAATTTAATGAGTGACTTAATTAAAGTGGTCATTACGTAATTGATTTTGGTAATGTACATATATTTTAATAGACATATAGCTTCGGTACTTCTGTAAAATACTTTCTTTTGAAAAGGCTTTCTTTTCATGTCATATCAGCATTTATATTTTAATATCCATTTCATATCTGTTGATGTGCTTCTGTTTTTACCTTGTTTTGCCTTGAATGCATTTACAGTCTTAATCAAATATTGCCTTCATTGCAGTTTTACACTGCCAGTGAAGTCCCAACTGTTCTCTGGTGATTCATCTCCCTGTCTGTAAATCTAACTACCAGGCTTAACTAAATATGAAGTTTAATTTTGGATAAACGGTGAAATTTCACTGTACGGGTTAGATATATACAATGCAATATACAATGCAAATAGACTGACTTTTAATAATTTGTAAAGAGTGCCCTTCCTTATCTGGCAGACCTTGGGACCGATCTGATGCACAATTCTATGTCCAGTGTTTGTATTTAGATATATATATATATATTTAAAGATTCTCCTTAGAAACAGCTGAGCCAGATGTATTTATTAGAGACTAAGAGAATCCATTTTGTACAACTAAAGCCTGGACTCTGGAGTAAAAAATTGTCCCACCTCAAGGGTCAAATAATTGTATGAACATCATACCCGTTTTTCAAATATAATCGTTATAATTTTTTTTTCATATGAAGTCCCTAAGGTAAATATTTACCCTACCCCAGGGGTCCTAGTTTTGTATATACAGATATAGAGAAAGCTATTCAAAATCTTTCAGACATGCTCAGCCAGTAGGATCTGTCACAAAGCAAAGTGTTGCCATGGAGAATCATTAACCCTTAACCCGCTACATATATATAATGGACTGTTCTTTCTTTGAATTAAGACCATTCCATTTCTGTGACAAATGGGTGTTTTGGGGAAAATGACTGATCAGCAGCAGGACATTGTGTAAACCCCTATTAGCCTGTGAGTTACTCGCAGGCTGATCCAGGGGTTTACAATGGATGCAAAGTCTATTATAGTCGTGGCTTAAGGGTTATATTTTGTGCAAATGAAGTCCCTGTGGTCAAAACAGATAAAAGCCATTTATTAATTTAATAAATAAATACTGACAAATTTGATTGGAAGTGACAGAGAACTGTACTGAGAGATGTGAAAAATGCAGCATACTGTATCAGTCCTAGATTAACTATATTATGGTAAATTGATACTTTAACTTGATGCAATATATTTTTTCAATGCTACACAAATGATTTCACGATCATCACAGCTAGGAATTATTCATATGTAAAGAAGTTTTCTAAACTTTATTATTTGTAAAGGGATACACGACAATCTTGAGTAATATGTAAAACCCATTTGCTTTGAAGTATTCCAAGAATTAATATGAATGATTCCAAAAGCGGAAGTTTTGCAGAAAAAACTAGAGATGCCACTTGTTTTAGACAAAACAAATTGCCGTGTGTTCGTTTGAAGTGGAATATACTACGACACAAATGTAGACAAGATGACATGTCAGTACAGTCAAACCTGTACTAAGTGACCACTAAAGGGAAGAGCAAAATTTATCTCTTTTAACACAAGTAGTCTCTAAATACATGTGCATTTTAATTTAAAACAACGATATTGGGAACTGTGGTCTCTTAATTTAGGTGGTCTGTTAAAGCAGATGGTCTCTTAATAGAAATGGTCTCATAAAGCAGGTAGTCTCTTAATAGAGGTGGTCTTTTAAAGCAGTTGGTCTCTTAATGCAGGTGGTCTCTTAATAGAGATGGTCTCTTAAAGCAGGTGGTCTCTTAATAGAGGTGGTCTTTTAAAGCAGATGGTCTCTTAATACAGATGGTCTCTTAATAGGGATGGTCTCTTAATGCAGGTGGTCTCTTAATAGAGGTTGTCTCTTAAAGCAGATGGTCTCTTAATAGAGGTGGTCTCTTAATGCAGGTTGTTTCTTAATAGAGGTGGTCTCTTAATGGAGGTGGTATTTTAAGCGGGTTTGACTATATCTTCTTTTGTTACACAGGAACTCTGTACATACGTTTGTATTTAGTATTCAGACTTTCTGTTGATGTGGGATCATATAAATATTTTTTGAATATTACATTTGTTATATTAAATGAGAGTTCTGCTCCAAGAAAACAGCACATTAATTTTGTTATATATGTTATTGTTAAAGTAAGTGCAAATGTTATTTTATAAAACATGCTTGCCTACTTTGCTTACCTGTTTGAACATGTTTGCTTAATTGTTTTAAGTTATAACATCTTACACAAACCTAGAACCCAGTAAGCCAGTTACATGCATGATTGCATGAAACACGAGACATGGCAGTCACTTTTCCAGCAATATTGCCATCTGCCTCTGTTAATCCTTTGTTAAGTCTTTTTTTCAAAATTGGACCAATCTTCATGAACATTTGTTCGTGCTGCTTTACCCTGAAAATGGGGTTAGTCATCATGTTTTAAATAACTCATGTTCATGAAACTGAAGTACGATTCGTTGGGGATGATCAGATGGCGGCTGATTTTTGTCTCACCCACGTGTGCAAAGTGTGACATGGCGGTCACTTTTCTAGTGAACTGTGAATGAAATACACATTTGTTAAACCTTTGTTTAGCTTTTTTTTAAAGCTTTGCACTTCCAAAAACGTTTATACTTGTTATAGCCTATCACTAACGAGTTTGGTTTCATTGAGATTGTGTGTTTAATGGTACTGGTAATATTTGCTTTTTTATTTGATGTTAGTCAAATCAAACTTTAATTTCTGTGATATACACAATAAATGTTGGATTACCGTATTCCTTGATGTAGTTGTTGTTCTTTATTGACTTTGTAAAATGTTGACAAAAATTACACAACTATTGTTATTAACTATTTACTGAATAGAAACCATATATTTTGACAGTATAGCGGTATGAAAAAATACCGCTTTGTGGGACTGAGCACGAAATCAACTAGCCCACACTAAAATTATACTTGTCGATAAGAACACGCTCCCAACTGAGCTGAATGGGACAGTTAGACTAATTCATGCTGTACCACGTGAGTAACACAAAATGTAAATAAAGCGTTTACAATCAATAAATAAAATCTTTTTTTTTCTTTCTAATTACCGAAATTCATTACTTCATACTTATTTGGGTCTATGCTCATGTTTTCATGTATACATTTCACTGAATAACAAGAGGTCAATGACCTTGAAGCTCTACTGATTGATTTTGATTTCAGGAAGTAGTCGCTACAGACTTGTTTTTAGAAAAATTATTTTTAGTAGTGGTGGCCATCTTGAATTTCCGGCCGACCTGAAATTTTGCTAGGATCAATTAGACATCAAGAGCAACATTCCTGTGAAGTTTCATGACAATCCGTTAAGTAGTTTTCATAGGAGTAGTCGCTACAAGTTTTCATTATATAACTCTATGTAAACAAAGATGGCCACTGGCAGCCATGTTTAACGTCGAATCAAAATAATGTTTGACTCTGATAACCATCATGTCATGCTGATCATTTTACAAAAAGTCCCATATCAATATCACTTCTAATTTTCAAGATGTATAGTCGCTACAAACTTCTTTTTTAAAAATCTATTTTTAGCTGTGGCGGCCATCTTGAATTTCTGGCCGATCTGAAATTTTGCTAGGATCAATAAGACATTAAGAGCAACATTCCTGTAAAAAGTCATGAAAATCCGCCAAGTAGTTTCAAAGGAGTAGTCGTTACACGTTTTTACTATATAACTCTATGTAAAACAAAGATGGCCGCTGGCAGCAATGTTTAACGTTGAATCAAAACAATTTTTGACAAGGACCAACATCATGTCATGCTGATCATTTTAGAAAAAGACCCATATCAATATCACTTATAGTTTTCAAGAAGAAGTCGCTACAAACTTGTATTTTGAAAAATTATTTTTAGTCGTGGCGGCCATCTTGAATCTCTGGCCGACCTGAAATTTTGCTAGGATCAATTAGACATTAAGAGCAACATTCCTGTAAAGTTTCATGAAAATCCGCCAAGTAGTTTCAAAGGAGTAGTCGCTACAAGTTTTTACTATATAACTCTATGTAAACAAAGATGGCCGCTGGCAGCCATGTTTAACGTTGAATCAAAACAATTTTTGACAAGGACCAACAACATATCATGCTGATCATTTTAGAAAAAGTCCCATATCAATATCACTTATAGTTGTCAAGAAGTAGTCGCTACAAACTTGTTTTTTAAAAACCTATTTTTAGATTTGGTGGCCATCTTGGATTTCACATCTACATGAATTTTTGCTAGGATCAGCTAGACTTCATGGGCAACATTTCTGTAAAGTTTCATGAAAATCTATTCAGTAGTTTCAGAGGAGTAGTCGCTCCAAAAAAAATGTTAACGGACTTACGGACAGACGGACGACGGACGACGGACGCCGCACCACGGCATAAGCTCTGCTGATCTCTGATCAGTAGAGCTAAAAACCAGACAGTTATTTGCTTATGTTCGACTGGACAGTGTACCTTTAATACTACAAGAGGGACAGAAAATAAACACTTGTTAAATTAAAAATAAAAGAGGAAAAGTTAAGTTCACTGTTCCTACA
>JAWPHD010012278.1:0-76972 GCA_037043455.1 Cyrtodaria siliqua
TACTCCATCAGGGCTACCGTTACTATAAACTTCCTAAGACCTGTGCAAAATGTTATTATCGTAACTCTGATCTTCTTTCCAAATATAAAAGTAATTTAAGAACTCTTCTGCGACAAGGACTATCACAACCTGACTTTTATGGTGACGAGATTTAAAAACTTCAAAAGATCCTTAGTCATGATCATTTTCATACTGTCTGTGTTAAACGTGTTAAAATGTTTATCAAAAGAGGTTATGATCCTATCATTTTGCAACGTACTGCATGCTTGGTGGTGGACCCATTTACAGTTCGCCACTATGCTTTCCTGTTTAATTGTGCGATGACCGGACAGGCTCTGAACCCTATGATGACGTCTACCTAAAGCCGAAAAGGACGGTGGCGTTTGATGTTTGTCTGCAATCTTGTCTTTCGTGCCTTCAGTGGTTTGTTCTCTTGTTTCTCCGGCTTCGCTTCTGCCAAGTCACTGAGTACCTTCTTTGTGGCTTTCTATGCTATTTGTATTTATATATACACGAGCATCTTTGTGTTTTACTTATATTGCCTATAATGCTGCCTTGTTTGTTAGAGAATAGTTCATGTATGTTTATAATGAATATTAACCAAAATTCTACCTCATCACACAATGTAAATAAAAATAATAAGATTACGCAAAAGCTTCTTTTTTTTTTATCTTTTTTTCAAAATGATGTGGGTTTTTTTGGTATCATTTGAAAACGTGGTTGACAGGTTAACGATAGTATCAGCGCCATTATCCAACGATCTCTGGAATTTGGTCAGCATCCATTCTAAAAAACGAAAAAATACATTATTATCTTTCTAGATGTATACAAATAAAACAGAAACAATAAAAGAAATATTTTACAAAAATATATAGACCGAAACGAACCTGAGGTTCTATACCTTTTCTGTTTTGTTCCATATACATGTTCTGGTCTTACTGCTCGGACCATACAACTTGCATATGACACGAAACACCAAACACTATTATATTATACCGAATCTAAGATGTTTAACTATTGACCTGGAAGCCATTACATAACGGTATGCTATTTCACAATATATGATTACCCTTATTTCGCATATCGGATGAAGTTTATATGCGCATGAGCAATCATTCCAAATGAAGTTGAATGATGTATATAGGCAAAGACAGTCCTCTGTGTGGTGACCTCCGTTTGGTTCCCCGGCGTGCCAGTTGGTGTAGTCTAATGATGTATTATCTGTGTACCATGTCCAGATGCCCTCATATCTCTATCAGTTGCTCCAGCCCAAAATGAATCATTGTATGCTCTGTCTTTAAACAAACAACAAAAAAAAGGACACAAATGGAAATATATGTAATGAAGGAAATAGTTATCATCAGTTAGTATATGTATGAGCTTGCATATAGTTAACAGTTTAACCCAAATCTAATTGCCTTCATAAATATCTTATTTGTAAATTACAGCAGTGTAAAAATACTATATGATTTATACTCATTGTATATGATATTGCATTTCACATCGCAGTACAACGCATGTCTCCAGTTGAAAAATATGATAATGAAAGGGTAAAGATTGAAGAGAAGAACAACAAAGAGATGAGTAGGAGCTAGAACTCAAACACATTAGTTATTAGTTCCAGGCTTTCAACTGTTAATTAATATTGATTAATGTTAGCATTATCATTATACGGGCTTCTACTGCAAAACTGGTAAACATGTTAGAGTAAAAACTTACCTTTTTTAAAAAGTCTTTCGCAAAAATCTTTTATAAAAAGGTCCTCTTCTTTACTACCTATAGTGACCAAGCTAGCATGGTGTGATCCGCAGTGGTGCTGCATAAATGATAAATAGTGTTTGTAGTTACAGCTTGGCTATTTTGTTACTCTTATGGCACGGTATTTGCTATTTGTTTTAAGTCTCGAGCAATAATGTACATTTATCGAGTTAAAAACGGTTACGAGAGTTTTAAATCGGTTTCAAGATTCTTAAAACTGGTTTTGAGACTTACAACCGTTTTCATGTCGATAAATAGAGACTATCGAGCGATAATGTAGATTTATCGAGCTGAACCCGTTTTTGAGAGTAAATTCGGCTTGCAGATTCATAAAACCGGTTTTAAGACTTATAACCTTTTCTTTAACAACAGTTATTTCGATATGTTTAATAAATACCGTGCTAAATCCTCTATGTAAAATCATTAAAAAGGAACAATACCACTATGAATGTTTATAAAAACAATCATAGTTCACTGATAGCATAGTACAACGGAGGAGTGGAAGTGTGCATGTTAAAGTAAAACGGTAACATACAGATAATTTAATGACTTTGTTCGATTTTTTCACGACAATGGAGATTCTATTTGTTCTATTGTATTACATTTCAGCATGTAGTTTGAATCAATTTTATTGTATTTTATTTTGATAAAAGCTGTAGCTACGGCAACATTACCACTGTCAATTCATGGTAATTTCATAAAATTCTGTAAATATACCATTAGTGTATTTATTTTAGACTTCTAGACGGATTTAAACACATTTACACGTTATACATTTCTCTTTGATATCATTTATATTCATCTATAGAAATGTTATAAATAAAAGTGAATGCATCTTTACTCAGAAAGAAGTTTTTCAATTTAAAGGGACACAAGACAATCTTGAAGTTTTTATCAAGCTTATTAGCATCTCGATTTAGTTATCCAGTATCATTTTAATTTTAAACCTGCCTGCATAGAATATTTAAAATTTTGAGTTTTAATTTTTTCTTCGTTTTTCTACCATAGGTTTAAATATATTATTGGCGCATTAGAAATATGCAAAAACAGTTTGCTTTGTACTATTCCATTAGGTTGCGGTATCCTAAATATAGTATGGGCTTGGCCACGTCCCTTTCCAGGATAACCTGAGCCAGAAGTGAAAGGTCATACAAATTAAAACATGCCAGATAAATGTTTCAAAATACATTTTCAGAGTTGTTAATTAATAAATAACATTTATTTAAATACATTTACTTTTACCAATTGTATTTTTTAATCATGACATTGTGTTTACTCAAAAATGTAAATCTTTACTGTGGTTTTGCATGTAAACAAATATGGTGGCCCCCATGGAAAGTTCTGCAGGGGATATATCCTGAATTATAACTTTTAGCACATTGGACTGGGACTTACCTTGTAAATAAGACACACCTTTTTGAATTTATGTGTTTATTTTGTTTTTTATCTTCGGAAAAGCTTGCATTGTGGCCTATGGGAAAGCAATTAGTGTACCGCAACCTTTAATTAATATCAATACGGGACACGGCGCGAGTTTTAAAATAATCAAAATTACCATGTGTCTCTTTAAGTTTAAAAAAGTGTTTTAGTGTTATCATCACGTAAGTATATTACCGTTGCTTCGACCCAGTCTAAGTTGGTAGTGTCACTAAATAAGTAACATGAGTTCTGGAAATAAGTCCAACCATTTGGGCATTGGCACGTGGAGCAATCATGTTGTGTGTCACACTGGCCGACTGTTCAAACGATACATATATGATATTATATATGATATGATGCACGCATTCAAATTTGAACCTTTAAAATCCTACCTGACAATATCCAATTTGTTGAATATCGCCTAGGCACGCAAACAACCAAACAAACAAATGTGTGTACAAGGTCTCTGACTATGAATGGAGCACAGAGCTAGCCAGTGTGGAATAATGCCAACATACCCACAGACAGAGTATTCTCCTAGCTCAGCAGTTCTCAACCTGATATTTAGTGGTACCGATGCACTTTGCTTTCATACCCAGTTCAGTCTTTGTTATTAAAAAATGAGATATTGGGTCCTATAGAAACCACAGCGTCCGAACGCAATGGTATCGTAGGTCCGCACTGTACTGCAAACAAGGACTTGAAAATACAATGAAAGAGACAAAAAACAACAGAAAGGATGGTGAAGACAGGTTTACCAACTTGGAACGGTCAGTAGGCAATAAGGCATACTGGTTAGCTTGAATCGATTTTATATGCGCACAATCCTCGCTATTATCCTGTCTTCAGCGCCCAAATAGACAAGACAGTGTAAACAAAACTACATCCCATCAAAAGGAATTCTCTAACAATAAAGTCCACATCCAGAGAAACTAACAAAAGAAACACATACAAAACAAATAATAAACATCTCAGGATGTATCCAGAATCGTACTGAACAACCATAGTAGTTGCAGCTAAAGAGAAAACCAATCTAGGGTACGACTGTTTCCATCTAGTTTATTAATAGAGTCGGTGGCAACTTTCAATAACTATTTTGATCAACGTTGGTGATATCATGTATGATTTCAACATTTTTGTTTTTTGAAATTTAATTGAAGTTATTTAACTATGAGATGAATTATGTTAATTAAACAATTGTAAAATAAAACATACCTGATTCGGGAATAGAAGCGCTAAGCGTAATTATTACAAGCAGAAACAGTGTTTGCCTTTTAGCCGCCATTGTATCTTTGCAAAATGGGACAATATCAAAATCGTTTTATCTCTTATCATTTACAATTAACCTAATTTCCATTTTAAATTTGTTCATTCAGTATGTATATTCTCCTGGTAGCAAGCACTTTAAGTTTGAGAGAGATAAGGAACAACCAAAAGCAAAAGAAACTACTTCTAATGTGTTGATGTGATCCTGTAACATCGTTCAAGAATGTCATCAATTTCGAAGAAGTTTCAAGTCAACCCCAATATGTAAATATATATATATGGAAATAAGTTCAAACTATTTGGGCATTGGTAAGTGGAGCAATCATGTGCATCACACCAGTATATATTATAGTTTTAAAATGAAAAGGGGATTGATAGACCGTTTAAATTAGGACACTGAGACTTGATAGTAAGCCAGATCAAAATGAGAGGATTTCAATACATGTCTATATAGACGAAACTCGTGATGTATATATGTGTGTATATAGGTAGTTAAACGCCGCTTTTAACAATATTTCGGTTACATCACGACGGTCGTGATATCACGACGGTGTCTACCTGATGCAAGTCACACTTGAAAAGTGTCGCCGATACATGACATGATACCCTACCCGACACAGGGCCGATCAGTCCTACAACTGCTATTTATATTCTGAACGTCGTTTTATGGAGCCTTTGGAATGAGCCGGCCGAGGATTGAACAGACGACCTCCCGCATGCAAGGCGGACGTACTGACACTAGGCCACGCCATGGTTACGAAATAAATAAAGATGTGTTTTCACGATGCATGATAATGTCTTTGATATCCAGATTAAAATTCAGGATTGAACACTCAGGCAAATCATGTCTAACAATCACGTTTTGCTTATTATATCCAGATTTGTTTTTTAAAAAATCGGATATATTGGTTTCGTAGTGGTCCTTCGTCCGTCCGTCCGTCATGCCCTTCTGGGCGGAACTCCTCCTGGACCGTTCGAGAATTGTCATAAGGTTTTCATTAAAGATTACAACTTAATCTTCACCTTAAAGGTCAAGGTGATGACTTAGGTATGTTTATCTGAAAATTGCTTGTGGATGGAATTCCTTCCAGACCATTCAAGGTAAGAAGCTGAAATGAGGATTAAAGGTCTGCAATTTTACCGTCGCCATCAAAGTCAAGGTCAGGACTTAGTGTTTTTTATCTAAACATTATTTGGGGACGAAACTCCGTCAGACCAGACCGAAAGAAAGGTGAAATGTTGTAGGACGTCAATAAATGTCTGAAATTTGACCTTCAGGTCTAAGTTCAAGTACTGATTTAGTTTTAAATTGGAAAATGGCTTGATAGACCGTTTTCAATAAAATGAGACTTGGTAGTAAGCTTGATCAGGATGAGGCGATGTCAATACATGTCTGAAGTCTGACCTCTGTTTTCAATGTCAAGGTTAGGACTTAGTTTCGTGCCTGAAAGTTTGCATGCGGAAGAGACTCCTTCCAGATCGTTTGGGGTAAGCAGCTGAAACTGTGCAGGAAGCTTGTTGAGGACGCGTGAATGTCTGTAGTAATGATAGCTTAAAAAAAGGTTTTAAAAAGGGCTAGATAAACCGTTTGAGATAGAAAGCTGAGACTTGGTCGGAAGCTTGACCAGAATGAGGGGATATCAGTAATTGTCTGAAATTTAACCTTTACATTCAAGGTCAACATTACGTGGTCCGAGTATTAACTTTCATACCCCATCCAACCCCTTCTCCACGAAGCGAAAACTGGGTTGGCTGGGGTATGAAGTAAAACCTTAATTTCGGCTTAAAAAGTTGTATCTTGTAAAATTAAAATATTTAATTGGTAAATGTAAACAGGTTATCGCACTTTTTTCAGTAAAGACTGTTTTTAAACGTGTTTTATCGTCGAAATATCCGTTATACAATCCTGCTAATATAAGCTTTGCTATCGCTTAATGGAATTAAGGCGGGACCACGTAATGAGGTCAGAACTTCGGTAATCTTTGAGGTATTGAAAATGCGTATTATTTTAGTTTGTGATGATTCCTATCGACTTGCTCTAGTTTTAAGATATATTGTGTTGAACAATAGACCTCTTGAAGCAAAACATGCCAACATGATTATTTGTTTTCTTGCGTACAGTTATTATTGACATTATTTGACATTTGACGATATCTGTATGTTTTTGTTGTTGTTGTTGTTTTTTGTTTCCTATTTTTGTTGTTGTTTTTTAAAAGTTGTATGTACTCTGGAGTGCTGGAGTGAAGCAACGCATCGTGCATATAGGTTACTCAGTAAATATACTGCTTCTCTAGGTTGGAATACATGTTTGGTTTGTGCACTTTTAATACGTATCGTCCTAGGTCTTTGTGGACGTATTTATACTGGGGTCTTCCTCCACCAGTGGAAGCTGGAAAGTCGTCATATGACCTTAGCTGTTGGTGCGACTATAAAATCCAATTCAATTCAATTATGTTAGGCTCGCATTGATATTTTGGGAGAAACCTTCTGTATATTTTAGACTCGTAGTAATGCTTTTCTGCACATTTAGGATAATACAAATATGACAATTCTAATATATGTTAACTTCTAGCTTCTTTATTACAAAAAAAACCCGAAAAACACACTCAGGTAATAATGCAGACGAGTACTAATAAAGAGCGCCAATTCATCTACCCGACAAGTCCTGGATTGTGTGGTGCATCTAGCCTGGAAATCATACAAAATAAAACACATGAATACAAATATTATCTCCACTGTTAGATAGCGTTAATGCTTCTCTTCGTCCGTCCGTTACCATATCTCCTCCTAAACCACAAAACGAAATTCAACCAAATGTATTGTATGACTTCCCGTACACGATAACAGCGAGCAGGAGCAACATTATGAATGGGTCCGCCTCCAGAGACTCTCATGGGGATCAAAAGGTCAAAATACTAACAATTTAATTACACTGTCATCCTTCCATATTTTTCCACATAAATTGGTATATATTCTCGGCTATGAAAAATTAACAACATATCAAATCATTATTTATTTACTCGGACGTCTGCCCATGGGTGGTGTGTGTATAGTTGGAGGAGGCGGGGGTGGGAGGGAGGGTAAACTAGGTAATTCTTTTTAATTATGTCACAAATGAAGTGTTATGATGATGGGATTACACTGTATCCATTTGTCCTCCAACATCATACATGAGTCCTTTTGAAGTTCAAACGCATATAACAAATGTCGCCACAATGCGCAACGGCATGAATATCTATGGAATTTGCCTTTTTCTTCACCATGGCCATATTAAATGACAAAAACCAGTGATTTCTATTTCTTTATAAACGTGCCTAAATTCGAATTTGTTTCAAGTAAACCATGTCAAAAGGAACTTTTACAAGTTTTAAACAGCATCAAGGGAAGACTGTCAACCACAAACACACAGAGAAACAATGAACAAATTTAAAGATGAATAAAAGGCCAAATAAGACATCACAAAGACAACATGGTTGAGAATAGGGCTACCGCCTTGGAACGGTCAGTGACAAATAGGCCGCTGTGTGTGTGTGGGGGGGGGGGGGGGGGGGCAGGTTAAGTGGGGGCAGGTTAAGGGGGGCAGGTTAAACCAGGTTCTAGGGTGCACCAAACGTCACACTTATCCTACCATCAACCCATTAAAATGGGACAGTGTAAATAAAGAAATCCCCGCCATGAACTATTCTCTACTAACAAACAAGGCAGCATTAATAGGCAATAATTAAATTATAAGTAAAACACAAAGATGCTCGAGTATATATAGATAAAATAAAACAAAATGACATTGAAAGCCACAAAGAAGGTACTCAGTGACTTGGCAGAAGTCAGAGTAACAAGAGAATAAACCATTGAGGGCACGACAAGACATGACTGCAGACAAACATCAAACGTCAACATCCTTTTGGACTCTAGGTAGACGTCATCATAGGGTCCACAGCCTGTCCGGTCATCGCACAATTAAAGAGATAAGCATAGCGGCGAACTTTAAAGGGGTCCTCCACCAAGCATGCATTGCATTTCAAAATGATAGGGTCATAACCTCTTTAGATAAACCTTTTAACAAGTTTAACAAAGATAGTATGGAAGTGATCATGACCAAGGATTTTACGAAGTTTGTAAATCGCGTCACCATAGAAGTCAGGTTGTGATAGTCCTTGTCGCAGAAGAGTCCTTAAATTACTTTCATATTTGGAAAGAAGATCAGGGTTACGATAATAAAGTTTTGCAAAGGTTTTACGAAGTTTATGGTAACGGTAACGCTGGTGGAGTAGCTTTTTAGTTATACAAAGATTACGAATATTAAAGTCCTCAACTCGAGGACAAGCTCTAGAAAAACGAATAAGTTGAGATACATAGACCCCATAAGAAGTTCTCCTCGGGGAACATCCCCATCTAAAACAACAGGAAACTATTTAGGTTAGCCAATGCAGAAACAAAGAATGATGTATATCTGAACTGATCGCATAGCTAAATTTACACAGGAATAGTATAAAGGTATTTTTCCAGATCCAAAACGTAAAACAGAGTGCTTATTACGATTCTGGTCTTTATTTTACTCTATTCATATACTATAACACTATATCTTCTTCTCTCTATCCTTCTATACTATCGTAGTGCAAAAGTAGATATAAAAACCGTACAGGAAAATTGCATTCAAGGACGACAGTCAACCACAAACACACAGAATCATTGAAATATCAAACGTGTAACACTTTGGAAATACTTATAGTTATACGACCTTATTTCGCAAAGCGGATGCAATTTCGCATCACACATGTTGTCGTGCCAAGTGAAGTTTTGATGACCATTAAGCATTAAACAATCTTCGTCATGTCCAAAGTGTTGGTCTGGTTGCCCTGGATACCAGTCTTTGTATGTTAATGGCGCACCATCTATGTACCAAGTCCATATGCCTTCTGTTATTGCGTCTGATGCCCCCGTCCAGAACCCATTGTTTTCGTGGTTTGCTATTTAATTAAGAAACCGTTAAACAACACCTATACATATTGATGTTGAGTGTTGAGTGTTGTCATTAACATACTAAATAACATACACACACACACACACATACATATATGGATACAACTTGTATCTACTCTTTACTCATCCTAAACTAACTGAAAATAATAATTGCACGTTAAGGCGCACAGTCCAAACAAGTTTGAATTAAGAGATAACCATGCTAAGATTTTCAATCTGGGACGGTATGTGAGTGGTTTTACGGTCTGAAATTTCATTTTACTGCGACGCGGTAGCGGAGCCGTAAAACGTAATTTCAGACCGTAAAACCAACCACATACCATCCCAGATTTAAAATCTTAGCATGGTTATCTCAATTCTAATGCTTTTCTATTTAAATTCCAGAAATATAAAGTAAAATCATACAGACACACTCGTTTTTCTATGAAAACTCAAATTCATCGGTAACGGCATTTTGTTGACGTCATCCAATGACATCGCTTGGTACAACGTTATGTGATGTCACGTACTTTTCAGACGGTAAATCGGGCATTTTACGGTCGCAAATGTGAGACGTTGGCCAATGGAGTTACGTGTTACATTATAGCTGCATTAGAATTTATGTTTGGTTCATCAACATTTCTTTTGCATCTCTTTTGCTCAGCGCATCTCAACCGTTTAACTTCTTTAATTACTCGACTTGGGAAGAAGCATTCACATTTTAAAGAGAACGCAAACTTATAGAAAAATGTATGACTTGTGAATATATCATAAACTAGTATTATATTAAAACGTTAATGTTTCATTAATTTACTAGCTGATTTAACAAAGCACTTAAACAACTTACGAGGGCGAAATAGTCGTCTGCAGTAGTCGGTCAAAAACAAATTTTCATCATTACTCTCTACTGTCACCAGACTTGAGTGATAAGCTGCGCAGTGGTGCTAAGGATTAAAAGTCGTATATGAAATGCATACATTTTAGTAACGTGTAAAATCGAGCACTTAATTGATTTATATTATGTCTTTACATAAAAAAAATGTACTGGTATGTTATGGCTCTCATCCTTGTACTTGCACCTTCAGATAACTATTTCAATAATAAAAGCAACTTTAGAAGCATAGTGTAACATTTTTAATACATAATTTCAAAATACGAATGTAAGCTATTTCTAAAGCGTTACAAAGCAGAGTCTCGAATTGATGAATCGGTTCAATTTCAGGGACATTTCCAACTAGGTTATTACAGCAATGAAATTTAAAACTATAGCAAGTCGCTTGGATCCATCCCAAAATTACCGCTTTTTTTTTTTATCTCAGTGATACCTGAAGTCCTGACCTAGACCTTGAGGTGAGGGTCAACTTTAAGACCTTTAATGACATCCGCTCATCCTCATCTAGCTTCCTGTTTAACTTCTTACCTTTAACGGCCTGCAAGTAGCTCCGTCCGCAAGCACATTTTCAGGCACAAAAATAAGTTCTGATTTTAATTACACTGTCACGTTTTATTGGGATGACAGTAGGGTAAGTGTGAGGTTAGGTGCACCCTAGAACCTGGTTTAAACCTCCAGCGGCCTTTTTTGCCACTGACCGTTCCAAGGCGGTAACCCTATTGTCAACCCGTTTGTGTTTGTGATGTCTTATTTGGCCGTTTATTCATCTTTAAAGCTATTCTTTGTATCTGTGTGTGTTTGTGGCTGACTGTCGTCCTTGACTGCTACTTTTCCTGTTCGATTTTATATCTATATTGACATTGAAGGTGAAGGTCAAATTTCGGACATTTATTGAGATCCCTAATCCTCATCAAGTGTCCGTCCAAGGCACAGCTTCCTATCGTCAACTGTCATTCAAGACTCTTTTTTTCTGTTTAAAACTAAGTCATGACCATAAAGTTAAAGGTGAAGGTCAAATTTCAGACATTTATTCACATCCTCATCATCAACAAGCTTCTACACAGTTTCAGCTATTTAACTTGAACGGACTGGAAGGAATTCCTTCCACAATCAAGTTTCAGGCAATTTTCAGGCTAACAATGTCCTAACCTTGACCTTGATAGTGAAGGTCAAATTTCAGACTTTTGGTGACATCTGCTCATCCTCAACAGGATTCCAATACACTTACAGCTTCTTACCTCAAACGGTCTGGAAAGAGTTACGCCCACAAGCCATTTCCAGGCAAAAAAAGAAGTCCTGACCTTGACCTTGATAATGAAACCTCGAATGGTCTGGAAGGAGTTTCGTTCCGTCCACAAGCAATTTTCAGACAAAAAACAGAGTCCTGACCTCGGCCATCAAGGTTAAGACCAGTTTATAATCTTTAAGGAAAAATTCAAAATGCGGATATAATAATTATCATAGGAATGTTATAATAAGGATGTTTACGGTTGCCTCGGTCCAATCGACATTTACGTTGTCATTGAATAAATAGCACGACCGGCGGAAGTATGTCCAACCATCCGGGCATTGTGGGGGGCACTCGGTCTCTTGCGCCAAATATTTTCCTAAAAAGAAGCCGGTACTGTTATTTTGCTCTATAATATAATTATAGGAACTTATTATTCCAGAAATATTAAATAGTGTGTCCTTTGTACTCACACCCTCACTCGATCGAAACATTTAAGGTAAAACAAATCTAATAATTACCTTTTATTCCCACCCCAAAGACGTTTTATTTTAAATGTATGCAACAAATAAAGATGGAATACATGGTTTAGACCTAAAGATCATTTAAACACTATTTGTGTTAATACTCCCAGTGAAAAATTAATTAATCTAGGAATTATTTTGTTATCGACACATTAATTATGTTTTTACTTTTTTTACATATATAAAGCATGTTAAAAATACATCAGATACAATGAAACTATTGTGTTTTACCTGCATTTAGACTAAGTACAATAAAAACGCCTTTTAACACAAGTACTCTAAATGGCCTCATATCTACGTTATAACTTGTCAGTTATGAATAACCTACATTTGCACTTATAAATGATTCGTGTTGTAAGCGTGTGACTTCTTTATCTTTATGTTATCTCTAAATCTATACCATAACCATAAGCTTCGAACATTTTAAAATGTTATTGTAATTCAAGAACTCTGCGACAAGCATTATCACAACCTGACTTTTATGGCGGGTGATGTGATTAACAGACTTCGTAAGGTCCTTGGTCATAATCACGTTCATACCATCTTCATTAAACTTTTATCAAAAGAGATTATGACCCTGTATATTGGCAACGTACTGCATGTTTAGTGGTTGACCTATTTGCAGTTCGCACCTGTGCTTTCATCTTTGATTGTGCGATGACCGGACAGATTATTGACCCTAAAATTACGTCTACCTAAATCCTCAAAGGACGGTAGCGTTTAATATTTATCTTAAATCTTGTCTTGTCGTACCCTTAATGGTTTGTTCTCTTGTTGATCTGGCTTCTGTCAAGTCATTTAGTACTTGCATTGTGCCTTTTTGGTTTTTTATATATATATACATATATATAGGGAGAAATATTGCGAACAACCAAGGACAGACAACCTTCGGAGGAACTACGGCAGGGCGCTTAGCTATGATTAGAGACACAGAAATCGAACGTATGCATTCACTTCCTAAAAAGGATAGCTACAACACACGCTGATATACTGTATCTCTACATCATAACACACTCGTCTGGAGGCACAATTAAAATATACACGCATACATACGTACGTACGTAAGTACGCGCGCGCGCACGCGCGCACGCACGCACGCACATATACACACACACACACACACACAATACATACATACATACATACACACACACATACATACATACATACATTTCATTTTGTTTATTTCACCCGTTGTTTTCTCATTTAGGGCAAAGCATTTTGTTATACACACTTTGTTATAAACTGTGACCATGGAATGATATGAAAATACCTTATTGAAGGTTCCATGTTTTCATTCATATGCATACCATCTTCGGGATGGCTCAAATGTTCGTACTATTTACATTTTAAACATAGAGTTTTGCTCATCTCATTGCTGGAGGGCTTGAACGGTAGCAAGCATTTTTCACTACATTCATGGAGTCCCAATCAAACCGAGACTGCAATATTTTTACAAATTTCTCATTCATACTCTTTTCATAGAGCGTTATTATTCATGAATATGTAAATTCTGTTAACAATAACTGTGTATGGAAATCATTAGAACGCTCTATTACTGCTTTTAGGTTTGACCTAATTGCGGATTCCATATAGCGTATATAGTGAGCAGTGAAGCGTAAATTTGCTGTACCCCTCGTATATGGATAGAGTTAATTGTGGATTCCATTTTCTGTATACGTTTTGGAATCAAGGTGAAGTATGTTTTGTACTAATAAAATTCCAGTGAAGTTTTGTATACGTGTATGATTTAGTTATAATGTGTGTAAATGTGATTTAGACGTCACTGGTGAAAACGCAAAAAATCGGGAGGTATTTCATAAACTTAATGTATTAACGGAAGAGCCTGACGTCATAGCTTAGTCATTTTTTGGTTCAGAAGCGGCCATTTTACTTCACATGTTCGGAGAGAGAGAGAGACGTTGCACATTTTGGAGTTAGACATATACAAGTAATCGTAAGTAAAAAATGTGTTTTAATGTGCATATAATTTACATTGTCTTCTGTTGGATGTGTCAAGTTGAAGATAGGCTAGCATTCATTTTCAGTGTGTGTTGTTATGGATTGACCTACATAAAATTAGTCTTGATCATCTTCGACGCTTGCTAATTTTGTAAACATGCAAGCGGCGCAGATGATCTAGAAAACTTGCTTCATTTGTTATTCATTCTGCTAATCCGAGCCTTCTCTGACCGTACCAGCCCATTTTTAAGATTTACATATTTCTTCTGGCTGTGTACGGTCAGAGAAACTCCTATAGTAAAAACACGGGGATTTCCTAACCCGCTAGGGAGAATAACAATGGGCCACCTGCTTGATTTTACGTCAAGATATCAAGGTAAATATGAACTGAATTAAAATTTCATGGATCTAAATCAGTTACTGGTATGCAAGTAGTATCTGAATGTCCGTAAACAAATGACGTTAGTAGCTCTTCAATAGAAAATATCAATTTAATTTATTAAAATGATAAAATTTTCATCATCAGACGAATCGTCGTATACGAAAAAGTAAATATATACCGAAATATAAATGATTTTCTGCCGAGCACTCATTTCCCGCAAATTTAGGCATAAGATAAGATAAACTTTATTTTGAGTCGGCATGGGGAAGTCTCGCGCTTACCACGCATGCGCAATTATATTTTTTAAATTGCTTTCCTGTATTTAAACAATGTTTCCCAATGATGACTGCAGCAGACGGTAATAACTAAAAACTCTAAGTTATATATATAACCCTGTTTATATAATATGTAGGCATACACAATACTGGAAAAAAGCAATACTCCAGTAAAATATCGATATATACTGAAGATGCATGTATTTTCAATTGACATCTCTTGTTAATATTTTTCGGTCATAAATGTCTTTCTTACGGAATGGGGCGTCCAAGAGGGATAATGATCATAGAATGATGCGTTTTGTTTCAGCAATTCGGCTACTACTTCTGTACAGCTGTCAATCTACCCTTTGAGGGTCCCTATTAACAGCGTGTGCGCGAGCTTGTTATCAGATGTTGAAATTTTTAACATTGAAGTGAACTTATTTTTGCTCTGTTACATGTAGTTGTTTTTTCTTTGAATAATTTCAAATAACAAGAAACAGTACAATAAACACTATTTTCTGTTCGGCTAATTTTAGCAAACCAGTATCAATCAATATATTTATTTACCTCTTTGAACCAAAATATGTGTTTTAAGAAGCTTACTAAAGTTGTACAGGATATTGGAAATATTTCATTCTTCAAAAATGAGATATAGGGTCCTATAGAAACCACAGCGTCCGAACGCAAAGGCATCGTAGGTCCGTACTGTACTGCAAACAAGGACTTGATAATACAAAGAAAGAGACAAAAAACAACAGAAAGGGTGGTGAAGACAGGGTTGCCGACTTGGAACGGTCAGTAGGCAATACGGCCTACTGGTTAGCTTGAATCGATTTTATATGCGCACAATCCTCGCTATTATCCTGTCTTCAGCGCCCAAATAGACAAGACAGTGTGAAGAAAACTACATCCGATCAAAAGGAATTCTCTAACAATAAAGTCCACATCCAGTTGGAGAGGAATTGAATTGAATTGAATTGGATTTTATAGTCGCACCAACAACTAAGGTCGTATGGCGACTTTCCAGCTTCCACTGGTGGAGGAAGACCTCAGGTGCCCCTTCGGGCAATTTTCGTGCACCTGGGTAGAACCACCGACGTTCCGCAAGCCACAGTTGGAGAGGAATACAACTGATAAATATGCTGTTTTATCACTGCAGCTGGGAATATAAAACATTAATTAATCATTAAGTTTGTCAAATTGACACGACGCCGTAGATACTGTTGGTAGCTCCCTCGAGGACAAGGCTCGGATTAATCATGTAGTCTAATTGTGTTATTTGTGACACGCTATTTCTGCATAGCTCCTTTCGGGATTTTCACGAAACTTGATGAGAAGCATTCGTATGAAGTGGATATGTGCATAAAATCATTTTGTTAAGGTTCGATGATTTTGACGAGTTTACTGTTATGACCCTTTGGATATTTTCACGCAAAAATCATGTCTCACCATCTGCACTATGTCTCCATAACCCCTTAATGGATTTCACCACACTTCGTGAGAAGTGTCGGTATTATGTGTAGATATTATGGCAGAGTTACGCCCCTTTGAATATTTTTATACATCTTTTCTGCGCTTCTAATTCCTTCATAACCCTTGTTATATTTTCCACCGTTTTCGTTCGATAAATTCTGCTATGGCCGTTTAAATATTTAAAACAATTCACACAACAAATGTCCCATGCACAAGTTCTCTATTATTACCTGATGGGGTTTCAACAAACTGTGTGTGAAACATCTGCATCATACGGAGAATCGCAAACCATAGCAGGGTTTTGGTTCAGTGGTGTTTGATGGCGGTTTTGGTCCCTTGAATATTGTTCTAATAAAAAATATTGTGTATGCTAATTTTCCATAACTCCTATATGGATTTCCCAAACTTTGTGAGAAGCATCAGTATTAAGTGGGGTATGCATTTGCAGGGATATTAACAATCTTCGGTGATAGTTTAAGTTTGAAAAATGTGTAATCTAAATGTTTATTAGTTGTGTATTCTCTTTTGTGATGTCTGGGCGATCTCTGTAGTGTAAAGAAACACGTTTTTCTTTCGAGAAAAGAGATCCATGTTCAACTCTTGGCAGGGATCTGACACACCTACAAAGTTGCACATACAGTTTTTATTTTTGCATATTAATAATGTTCTTTTTGTACTGCATGAAATTAAAAATATTAAGAAAACATATAGACGGAACTCAGCTATAGCCAATTATCGGATTTAGCAAAGTTTCTTTCATGCAGCTCCTTAAGTATTTGCTTAATATAAAATAGCGAATATAACACTTAGTCTTACTTTCAAATAAAAACATTTCATTTTTAACGTTTCCATTTCGTTCTCTGCCTTTGCTACACCAAATTGAACTCATTATTAATTTTACACTAAAACACAAACAATATGCTTTATTTCCAATACAATGAATTAAAATAAAATACATGTGCAGTACATGTATATACTATATATACTACAATATTTATTCTTATTGCCGCTCGTCGTCATAGTATAGATTGTATAGTATGACTTTTCTTGTTATATATCACAGTAGCATTGCCTGTGCATTATGGCCGCAGTAAAACTTCTCCCTTTGCTTGCAGTCAGAACCGTTATTCATTCCGAAATTTGGAGATCGCTAAGCCCAGAATTTATTTACAGATATCGGTGGTACATTCGAAAATATCTTTGTTTTCTTACTTTAATTTGAATAAGTGGTTCCATTACGTCATTCTTTAAAGGTTCTGAGTATTGTTTAATCACCCTTATGAAATGATGTCTGCTTTTTAATTTAGTCTGTTGGCTGTTTCTTGTTATACGCAGGCTTCATAACCTCTGCTAAATTCCATTTTGTTTATTTCGCCCTTTGTTTTCTCGTTTAGGGCGAGAAACTGGGACCATACGCCGTTGGCCGTGGAATGGTATGAAAATACCTCATAGAAGGTTCCGTGTTCACCGGCATATGCATACTTCGAGTTCTGCTCAACCTGGGGCTAGAGGGCGTGAACGCGGGTAGCAAGAATGTTTGACTACCGTGCATGAACAGTCTCAATCAACCCGAGACTGCGCTACTGCTTGTATTTATCGTCCTCGGTGATTTCCAAATATTTCATTTCATAATCTTTTTTTTATACTTATATTGCCTATTACTGCTTCCTTGTTTGTTAGAGAATATAACCTGTTGGTGATTGTTTTTATTTGCAATAGGGTAAACGTGAGGTTTGAGACACATTTGAAGGTGGTTTAACCCGCCCCCCGCCCCCCCCCCCCCCACCTCCATCCCCCGCCCTTTTCTTCCACTTTTGTGTTTGTGATGTCACTTGGCATTGTAACTGTTGTTTGTTTTAATGCGTGTTTTTGGTTGACTGTGTTCTATGGAAAATCCATTTCCTGTTCGACTTTTATACCTACTATATCCACTAAACAACTGACAATAACGAATGCTTATAATACAACAATGTTGTTTAATAAATACTGAAAAGGGGATGCCTTGGAAGCAACAAACAAAAACAACGTTTTACTGAGTCTGTTAATGAGGAGTAATATAAGTGCAACACCTCTCATGCCCCCTAGGACGGGCTTTAACTTTTTATTTTAAACAGATTGGGATCGATGGTTCCAAAGGACCAGTAAGTAATAACACTACTTATTTCTAGTCGTGGTGACTTTTAGCTGCCACACAGTACTAAACAAACGCAAATGTGAATGTCAATACATACGGAAAGGTTAGGGTGTCCCGTGGAAGCAAACACACTAACAACCCTTTCTCCCAGTAAATCGACGATATAAGACAATGAACCACTAAGGGTTGATATAGTTTTACACTTACAGACACAATACGATATAAAAAAAAAATAACATCTCTCAATGTTGTTACAGTAAACATTTAAGCCGTCTGATTTCTGAAATCAATTGCTTTCTTTTCAAAATAACGGATTTTCAGAAATTGTTTTACTTCACGTGAAGAAAGTGTGTACATTGATTGTATCGTGTGCTGTTATTATACCAGAAAATATTGAACACCGACCTTATAATTTGCAATAACGAATTTAAACTTACCGCTTTATGAAAGAAGTATTTACGAGTATTATGATATTTCGAGCATAGTGCTACATTTATGTTGCAGTTAGTTAACCTTGAACGTGAAAACAAAACGCTGATTGGTTCTTCCATTTCATGTGTACTGCCTCAGATCATGAACATTTATTTCATAGAAGAAGATCAAGAAGACATAACTCAAAAATGTCGCTATCTATTTGTAAATCTCGTTAGAGATTTCTGTTAATCAGATCCATATAGGGCAGTTTGTAGTAGCAACTTCAAGTTAATAAGAGAGAAAATCTCGTTAGAGGTTCCTGATAATTGTTTACATATTTGCTGAGGGTATATTAATTTATGTAGTTTGTGTAATAAAGTGCTAGAATAGATTTTGGATTTATTTTCATACTTTAGAGATTAATAAAATTTGTGTTTGAATACATTTGCGACTTTGTTGTTTTCCTGCGGTACAACAGTCCACATCCCGTGTACGGACCTGGGGAGAAAGTAGCCTCTCCCGAAGGGATAACACCGCCGTGTACGGACCTCGGGAGAAAGTAGCCTCTCCCGAAGGGATAACACCGCCGTGCCTGATTCCTATCTAGTGACCAGACACGGTGATGTTCACATTTGGCATAATTTGTCGTAGACCGATAATGCTAGTGCGTTCGTCTACACATATTCAAAAATACACACTCAAAACGGCTACACACTAAACATGCAGTGCGTTACAAAATTATAGGATCATAATCTATTTTGATCCACTTTCTAACACGTTTAATAAATACAGTGTAAAAGCTGAACATGACCAATGATAGTTCAAAGTTTGTGAATCAGGTTTGTAACTTATGGCTGGTGACGTCATATTTGCAGAACAATAAAGCATGGTATTTTCGTTGCTGGAATGTTGTATAAAACATTCACAGCATATTAAATACAAATTCAAACTCTTCTCTGTACTTGTAAAATGTATGGTTTTATTTCCCAATTTACATTTTTCGTTACATATTGATCCATTTCACACATATATCATTCATAATTATAATCAACATTGATACCCCGGAAGTAATTCCCGCACATGGCGAGAACGCTGATTGGCTTTATATTGATGGTGGTATCACCTTGCTTTGACTTTTACTCACTGAAGCAGCATCGGAAAATCTGTTACATTAATTGTGCAGACTTTTTCTGACGCTTTATGCAAACATTGATTGATAGATTCGCTTATTTTGTATTCTCCATCATCGGATCTTCGCTAAATACAAACCGTTTAGGCGCGGCAGTCACTTATTTTGCAATTCATTCGACCTAGAGATCAACACATTGACAACCCAAATGATAACAATGTTTGAAGATATTTGAAAGCATAAAAGAAGAAGAAGAAAATGAGTCAATACAAATACATGAAGACGAGAGAGAACAAACACATATATCATATACATATATACATATGTATATGAAGGGTTTAGACTAAGAAATTCTATTATCTATAATAATTAATCACAGTATTACAAATCAGTTAGTACACCTCTCATAAGTATTAAAATATGTTGATATTAAAAAATACTTGTGCAATCAAACCTGTTTTAGCGGTCACGTAAAATGGATAGACACCTGTCTTAAGCAGACGTATATTTAATAGCTCTGCTATTATCTTAAATTTAATTTAAGTTACATATTATTATCTTAAATTCAATTGAAATTATATGTATTTAGTGGTCACAGATTTTTACCGGCCAATTTTGAGCCTCTGCATGAGTGACTATTTGAGACAGGTTTGAGTGTAATAAAAATAAAAAAATAAAATAAAAAATAATAAAAAAAGATATTTGTGTGTATATATATATATATATATATATATATATAATATATATATATATGTAATAAAATCATGCATTACATGTTGAAGTATATATAAATAATCACTATTTTACTCTCAAGAGAACGAATCTTGAACTGAAACACTTCTTAGTAAGTGAGTAATGGAGAGAATGTATGACAAAACATGATATGTGACAAAATAGACTTTATATGTTGCCATTTATTGCCGTGTGTATATATAATGTATTGTGTTGTACCTGTGAACTCATGGACCTAAAGGTATTTTGTATTTTGAATAAATATATATATATATATATATATATATAGAATATAAAGCAACCTTAATGGTATATATCGTAGATGAAGCCAGAATTACAACTTACAACTGAGCGGCAATTGGTTTAAACATATTTTATTTCACATGTTTTACAACATAATATTGGTACACAACAGAAGGAAAAGGATTAAAACAAAAGTAAAATTCTTGAAATGATGTTCTTCTCCTTGGTATGATAATAATTGTACAATTGGTGACATGTTTAACAGTAGTAATTTAATATGTTTATAATATAATTTTGAAGTGTGTAGGAGCAATGAATAGTGCTAACAAAAATAGTTTATACATATTCAAGAATAGCTTGTTCAATTAAGTGAAAGAAACATAATATAGTAGAGTAATAAGGCATACAAAACGAAAGAAAAAATAACGACTTGAAATGTTAAATCAAATACAAGAGAATACAATACAGTTGTCATTTTATAATCGTTGCTTGAAATGGGGGTAAATGGAGATTGACACATGAAAGGGGGTGCTTCCGGTTTGGGAATACAACAACAGAACGAATGAACCGAACTACTAGATACATAGTTTTGAGTTGTTTTACATAATTATGTACCGCTCTGAAGATAAGAATGTTTGTGTCCTAGGATACATTTTTTTCTCCAAAGAGAAGTGTTTTCAGCGTAGTGTTTGGTAGTAGATGGGGAATTGAATTTAGCAATACATTTCTTATATCGGTGTACTTATTGCAGTTAACAAATAAATGTTCAGCGTTTTCTACGAGGCCACAGGTACACAATGGCGAATTGACCATGTTTTTGAAAACAGGTCGATGTGGAGGGAACTGCAATTTAAACGTTGTATAGTGTTCAGTATGTGAAGGTTTCTTTTTCCGAAGTAGTACGGTATTTGACATATAGTCTGAATGGCAGTACACTAAGATTAAAGGATAACTTATGGGAACATCTGGTCATGATCACTGGATAAACGGCTAATAGGGAATTAGACTCGACATAAATGATATAACGATACGAGCGCGGCTGTATCCTTAAAAATCACATGACATTTTACATATTGAACAATCCGTTTATCATATTATACGGATGTACTACCGTTTATTTTGCCAATTAAGCATTGTTTGTGCTATTGTAAGTGCACATTTAGTGTTTAGTGAACGTGTATGTGTGTTTGTTACATGCTATAAAGAAAAAATACTAAAAATTAGTGTTGGCATATATTCAAACATGCTTAGAGTTCTTAAAGCGTGTTAGAATAATCAAACTTAACCATGCTTTGTTATGGAAGCCACCATTTTGTTAACTATGACATCATTGTTCTAAATTACGATATAAAGCGTATTCATAAATATGATAATTTACTGATATATTGGCAACTGTATGAAAAATAATTATACAATATAATCAGTTAAAGTTTTTGCACTAGTATGCAGTGATTTTCTTTGCTTAGCATGCAATTTACCTATATGCGAAATATTGTTATCACAACTATGACGTAATAATTCCCAGAATGGCGGCTTAGAACTACCTAAATGGTCCTGACTTCTTTGTTTATAACCGAGTTTGATAATTGTTTCAACCTTTTTAAGCTTTTTCAAAATTCTCAATAATAACGCCCAAGCCTGTGTTCGATAAAAAAAAATTAAAAAAAAAACGCATTTCTGAATTATGTTTAAAATTAAACCACACGTATAACACAAGGTTCTATAAAAAAAAAAATAGTAGTACACGATATACTGTATTTATAAACTACATGTATCTTGTATAACAACATAAATCTGTACAGTGCAATTCAGTTACGTAGTACGACAATACGTATTCACTTTTCCCTTTCGTCATAGTACAGTGGAACATGTCGCCATTAGTCAAATGAAGTATGTCAACGTTAGCAGACAGACATTGAAATTGTCTAGGTTATAGGGAGAAACAGTAAACATTAATGAAATACCAGGAGAAATAACAGATGATTGTTCAATTTTAATTTGCTCAGACAAATTGACGTCAACAAATAGCACCATTATCAGAACAACCGAAACTGTGTATGTATCATTTGCCTTCATCCAATCGTATCCAATATATTTCTTTACAATCCGAGTTTATTCTGAAAGAATACATATGGACCTCAACAACACAGACTGTTTGTATGTTTTTTGTGTATATGGGTGTGCAAAAAAGCATGAAATGTAGTAAATGACTAGGAAAGAGTTATACACACGAAATCGGATTTAAGCTGCTGTCATACATTTTTACTTCCAGCTGCTATTTTGAAGTTAAAATATGCAGTAAGTAATAGATTGAGAATTGTCTCATCGAGATGGTTGGTTTAAACATCTGAATGGACGTGGCCCATCGAGGTGTTTAAATCAACCAACGATCATGTCAATTTCATCTGTCTGCCATATTCTAACTTCCGATAACTGGTAGTTAGAGTACATTTTGAGTGGTACATTGCGGACAAAAATAAATATCACCTCCATACCACCTCTCTTACACTTTGCTATAAAAGAGGTCAGATAAACATGTTTCTAGGTTAGTGGCACATAAGGCCAACGAGCTGTGATAAATTTGGAGACACTCGGTAAGAAAACTGATGAATGCATTTTGGCGGCAATTATTGACTTAGTCTTACGTTGTAGGCAATTATCGCATAAAACATCTATGTTGAAAAAGGGGCCATTACTCTACAAGCAATGTCGGATCGCATATTGTTGCCATATGTACATCTGGACATACTGTTAAACAAGTGTGTAAAGTTTGGAAGCATCTGTAAAAAGCTGTAGGAGGAGTGGAGGCGACAAATGTTGGCATTTGTAGGCAATCTAAAGAAATATAAAAAGATCGGACAGGGAAAGTAGCATTCAAGGAGGACAGTAAACCACAAAACACAGAAACAAACACGCAAACAGACAAACAAGAAGGCAAAAGCAATAATAAATGCAAACGACATCACAAACACAAAAGGGTTGACAATAGGGCTACCGGCTTGGAACGGTCAGTGGCAAAGTAGGCCACTGTCGAGATAGGGCAGTAACTCTGCATCGAAATGTCGGACACAAAAATAATGTTACCATGTGCACATTAGGATATAAAGGACACATTGTATGCCATATACGTATTCCTTTTGATAATATGTTCACATCAGTAATGTTGAATTACTCTCATGTACTATATGGTTGAAATTGCTCATGCCTTTTTTTCCTTTTTTTAAAGATGGCGAACCAATAGTCCTTAACATATACATCGTTTGACTCAAGCCCAAGCCTGTGTTCGATAAAGTATATTGTGATTTCTGCAGAATTGTCATTATAAATTTCATACAGAAGAATATAAAGGTTATTATGTCTGCTTCTAGGTTGCAAGTCAATAGATCGGTAGGCTAAGACTTCAATAGAGTTGACTGCTTGTTGGTTGCTTGAAGGACTTGATTTATTGATGTTCACGAATTTTTCATGAAATCGTATGTTGCAGCTACGATATTCTGAGTCATAATTTGGCTGGAGTTTATCGACTTAGTTCATTAACAATGAAGTTTTCCGTTAGCATCTGTGTAAGATCAAGATACAGAATCACCGCTAGTCTTGCAAATACGTCTTTTTTTCCTACTGCATCACTATATCGGTATTGGTCGTCAACGTAATCTGGGTCAAGTTCCATATCTTCACAGAAGACTGAAAGTCGGTTTTTGTTGTTTTCTATAATTTGATTTGACGCATTTTTAAACCTATTAAGTATTTTTAAAAGTGCTCACAACACACATCTGCAATTTAATTTGTTATATTCGCATACACTTTAGTTCCAGTATAAGTAGAACACATGAATGATCATGTACATATAATATAAAAAAGCCTAGAAAGCCACAAAGCAAGTATTCAATGACATAAGCCAGAGCAACGAGAGAATGCTACCGTTCTATGAGGATTTAGGTAGACGTCATCATAGGGTCCACATCGCACAATCAACGACGAAAGTATAGTGGCGAACTGTAAATGGTTCAGCCACTAAATATGCAGTGTGTTGCAAAACATAGGCCCCAGTAACCTCTTTTGATAAACTTTTAACAGGGTTTATAAAGATTGAAAGTGATTAGGATCTTATGAAGTTTGTAAATCACATCGGCATAGAAGTCAGGTTGTGACAGTCCTTGTCGCAGACGAGTTCTTAAATTACTTATATATTTTAAAAGTAGAGCAGGGTTACGATAATAACATTTTGCAAAGGTTTTTCGAAGTTTATGGTAACGGTAGCCCTGCTGGAGTAGTTGTTTAGCTCGACTGATCAGAGTTCAGCAGAGCTTATGCCGAGGTGCGACGTCCGTCGTCCGTCTGTCCGTCTGTCCGTAAAGTTTTATTTGTAGCGACTACTCCTCTGAAACTACTAAATGGATATTCATGAAACTTTACAGAAATGTTGCCCATGAAGTCCAGTTGATCCTAGAAAAAATTCATGTTGATGTGAAGTCCAAGATGTCCGCCAAAGCTAAAATTAGATTTTTAAAATACAAGTTTGTAGCGACTACTTCTTGAAAACTATAAGTGATATTGATATGGGACTTTTTCTAAAATGATCAACATGACATGATGTTGGTCATTGTCAAAAATCGTTTTGATTCGACGTTAAACATGGCTGCCAGCGGCCATCTTTTTTTACATAGAGTTATATAGTAAAAACTTGTAGCGACTACTCCTCTGAAACTACTTGGCGGATTTTCATGAAACTTTACAGGAATGTTGCTCTTGATGTGTAATTGATCCTAGCAAAATTTCAAATCGGCCAGAAATTCAAGATGGCCGCCACAGCTAAAAATAGATTTTTTAAAATTTATTTCGATGCAACTTTAAACATGGCCGCTAGCGGCCATCTTTGTTTACATAGATTTATATAGTAAAAACTTGTAGCGACTACTCCTCTGAAACTGCTTGACACATGTTTATGAAACTTCACAGGAATGTTGCTCTTGATGTCTAATTGATCCCAGAATTTTTTTAGGTCGGCCGGAAATTCAAGATGGCCGCCATGGCTAAAAACAGATTTTTAAAAAAAAAATTGTAGCGACTACTTCTTGAAAACTATAAGTGATATTGATATGGGACTTTTTCTAAAATGATCAGCATGACATGATGTTGATCTGAGTCGAACATTATTTGGATTCGACGTTAAACATGGCTGCCATCTTTGTTTACATAGTTATATAGTAAACATTTGTAGCGACTACTCCTCTAAAACAACTTGACGGATGTTCATGAAACATCACAGGAGTGTTGCTCTTCATGTCTAGTTGATCTTAGAAAAATTTCAGGCTGGTCGGAAATTCAAAATGGCCGCCACGGCTTAAAATAAATAAATTTGTAGCGACTACTTCTTGAAAACTGTAAGTGATATTGATATGGGACATTTTCTAAAATGATCAGCATGACATGATGTTGATCCTTGTCGAAATTTATTTCGATGCAACTTTAAACATGGCCGCTAGCGGCCATCTTTGTTTACATAGATTTATATAGTAAAAACTTGTAGCGACTACTCCTCTGAAACTGCTTGACACATGTTTATGAAACTTCACAGGAATGTTGCTCTTGATGTCTAATTAATCCCAGAATATTTTTAGGTCGGCCGGAAATTCAAGATGGCCGCCATGGCTAAAAACAGATTTTTAAAAAAAAATTGTAGCGACTACTTCTTGAAAACTGTAAGTGATATTAATATGGGACTTTTTCTAAAATGATCAGCATCACATGATGTTGATCCTTGTCGAAAATCATTTTGAATCAAAATTAAACCAAGGCACCAGTGGCCATCTTTGTTTACATAGAGTTTGTATAGTTAACATTTGTAGTGACTACTCCTCTGAACTAATAGACGGATTTTCATGAAACTTCACAGGAATGTTGCTCTTGATGTCTAGTTGATCCTAGCACAATTTCAGGTCGGCCGGAAATTCAATATGGCCACCACGGTTAAACATAAATTTTTAAAAACAAGTTTGTAGCGACTACTTCTTGAAAACTGTAAGTGATATTGATATGGGACTTTTTCAGAAATGTTCAGCATGACAAGATGTTGATTCTTGTCGAAAATTATTTTGATTCGACATTAAACATGGCTGCCAGAGGCCATCTTTGTTTACCTAGAGTTATATAGTAAAAACTTCAACTTGTAGCGACTACTCCTCTGAAACTACTTGACATTTTGTTTATGAAACTTCACAGGAATGCTGACCTAGCTACCAAAATCTATCAGTAGAGCTTCAAGGTCATTGACCTCTTGTTAGTTATACAAATATTACGAATAATAAAGTCCTCCACACCACTACACGCTCTAGTAAAAGGAATAAATATATAAATATAAAAATCGAACAGGAAAAGTAGCATTCAATGACGACAGTCAACCATAAACACACAAAGAAACAAAGAACAAATTTAAAGATGAATAAAAGAAAGCCACAAAGAAGGTACTCATTGACTTGGCAGAAGCCAGAGCAACAAGAGAATAAACCACTGAGGGCACAACAAGACAAGACTGCAGACAAACATCAAACGTCACCGTCCTTTTGGACTTTACGTACAATATTAATAATAATATTAATAATAACAAAAACAAATTCAGTTTGGTTAAGATTGCTCAAGAAATGTGGCCTGTATCGTATTAACAACATGTAAAACTGCATTTATTGCTAATTCAGGGGCCATAACTCTGGTGTGATTGGTTTGATCTTGCCCATTATGAAATTGATCCGATATCTTAATATGGTCATATGCAATCTGTGCAAGTTTGGTTAAGATTGCTGAAGAAATATGGCCTCTATCGTGTAAACAAGATGAACAATGGTCATAACCCTGTTATTACTGGTCCGAACTGGCTGGTGTTTTAACTTGTCCGAGCTTTCATTGATATCAACAATCTGGTAAAGATTGAAGAAAGATCGGATGAGAAGGCCCTATCGTGTTGAGGCCAAATTATAACATATTTCAGAAAATCAAGGGCTATAACTCCGGTTTAAATGGTCCAATCTGGCTTCGAGCTCGTCCAAGATTTCATTACTATTAACAATCTGTGCAAGTTTGGTAAAGATCAAATAATAAATGAAGGTGCTAGAGTGTTCACAAGTCGGAAAATGGCATTTTTTAGCAAAAACAAGGGGTCATAACTCCGGCGTATGGTCCAATCTGGTTGGTTTTCCAGCTCGTCTAAGATTTCATTGCTATTAACAACCTGTGCAAGTTAGGTAAATATCAAATAATAAATGAAGGTGCTAGAGTGTTCACAAGGAAGAACATGTTTTTTTTTCAGAATAACAAGATAACAAGGGCCATAACTCCGATTTGACTTGCTGGTTTTCAAGCTTTTCCGAGCTGTCATTGGCATTAACAATCTGATAAAGTTTGGTAAAGATCGGATGAAAAATGAAGGCCCTATCGTACTTAACGAGGCAAACTATAGCATTTTTAACTAAATGAAATGCTGTTACTGGTCCGATCTGGCTAGTTTTCAAACTTGTCCGAGCTTTTACTTACATTAACAATCAGGTAAAGTTTGGTAAACATCAAATGAAAAATGAAGACCCTATCGCCTTAACGAGGTAAAATATAAAATAAAAATTAAATCAAGGGCCATAACTCTGCTGTTATTAGTCCTATCTGGCTGATTTTCAAACTTATCCGAGCTTTTATTAATATTAATAATCTGTTAAAGTTTGGTAAAGATAGGATGAAAAAATGAAGGCCCTATCGTCTTAACGAGGCGAAATATAGCATTTTGAACTAAATCAAGGGCCATAACTCTGCTGTTACTAGTCTGATCTTGCTGGTTTTTGTACTCATCCGAGTTTTTATTGATATTAACAATCTGTTAAAGTTTGGTAAAGATCAAATAAGTAATGAAGGCCCTATCGTCTTAGCAAAGTAAAAGTTAAGGACAGACGGACGACGGACAACTCGCCATCCCATAATCTTTGCTGGCCCTTGGCCAGTAGAGCTAACAATATCAAAATAACTTTTTCAATAGAGAGATATAAATCAAGAAAAAAAGCAACAGTATCAGAAATGTTAGCTGTGTTTAGAGTTGTAGTTCCTTAGGATATATAGTATTAACCAGGGGATTGTCAATGTTCAATATGTCATCTGGATACTGAAAGGTGTCATTAAAGGCTTCAATAACATCTGCCTGAGAAAGGCTCAACATGAAATCTCTTTCATAGAAATACAAGAACAAATCTGCGACAAGAGAAGCACAGTTTGTACGAATAGGGATAACATTTTTTCTATAAACGGTAGTTCCATACCGAAAATATTATCTAATATAAAAATGAGTGCAAAACCACATATTGTAATTGTCTAAACTTCCGTTAGTGAAAGACGCTTTAATATTGTTACAGGTCAAACATAAAGTTTTTTTCTCTAGCGAAATTGTTTTGAATGAGAGCAATATGATTGTCTTTGATAAGGTGATGTGGAAACGTTGTATAAAGTGTAGAGAGGTCATAATAGGCGGGGACCCAAGCCTGAAAAAAACGAAAATTGTTTACCCGGAAAGATATACTCCTGATTTTTTAAATATTAACTGATGGAGGTCTTGTAGATATGAAACCACTGTATGGACTTCTGGCATACTTTGCATTTCTTAACAGCATCGCGATTTTTACGGTAACCCATTCGTACCAAGCCAATATATGAACATCGCTGAACAAACAGTCAAAGGAAAATAAAAATTTGCCCATGTCCTTTTCGGCAAATACAGTTCCAGTATTTGAAACCTATATGTGTATATGAAATATCAAACTACAGAATCAAGACCTGATTATGTTACACTTTACTAATTTTAACAAGAGTTATAGACCTTTTATGAATTTTGTTTTGTCTTGTGCCAGGGATAATGCGATTTTCTTGTGTTCACAATACCTGCAGTAAACGGTTTCCGATTTCCACTAAATGTTGTATGGTGTTAGGCCTTATACCTACAAGGCCTTTGACAAGTTCAATACTGAGTAAAACTGACACTTGCTTTAAAGAGTTATTACCCTTGGTTATTGAAAGAATAGGCACATTTTAGCTTGAGTACACACATTACGTTAGTAAACGTTAGTAAACGGATTCCGATCTTCACATTATTTAGTGCGATACTTTATATGAATATGAACTTTGACAAGATGACATTGAGCAGAATTGACACCTGCCTTAATGAGTTATTGCCCTTGATTATTGCAAAAATTTCAGCTTTCGTACGCAATACATTAAATAAATTGGTTTCGATTTTCACACAGTTTGGCGTGTAAGTTTATATCAAACGGATTTCAGACAGGTTAGACGAGTATCAAGTTATTGCTCTAAATTGTCGAAAAATTCGATCGTCTGATTGTTTCCTACTTTCCTTTGAAATATCATCAATTACTGTGTAATATTCTAATTGAACAAAGAGGATATCGTCCTCTGACTAAGGAGTGTGATTGTTTTTACGATGATTGTAATAAATAGCATTTGATTTTCCATGGTTTTTGGGGTAATATTATTAAGGTCTCGGTTTTTTTTGACAATGAGAACAATTGAGGAGTGGTTTACAAGGTTATCGCCCTTGATGTTTGCAAATATTTAAATTTCAGACTGAGTACACAACAACTTCAGTAAACGAGTTCTGATTCTCTAACGCCTAATTTTTTACTTTAATATTGTCTTATCGTCATCATTCTTTTTTTGTCTTGGCTTCTGACAGTATTTGCTTTGTGGCTTTCTGGGAATTTCTATTCATATATACATGATCATTTTGTGTTTTACTTATATTGCCTACTAATTGCTATTAATGTTTCCTAGTTTGTATGGGGTTATATCCTGGCTGGTCGAATTGTATTGGAATGAAAATAGAGTAAGAGTGAGGTATGGTGCACTCTTGAAATTGGTTTAACCCCAGCAGCGTTTATGTCACTGACCATTCCAAGGAGGTACCCATATTGTCACTGACCATTCCAAGTAGGTACCCATATTTCAACCGTTTGAGTTTACCATTTAGCATACTTTTCTCTTTTCTATCCTTGTGATTGGTGTTTGTTTCAAATACGTGTGTTTGGTGTGTTTTGTTCTGAGACTGTTATATTTCCTTCTCGACTTTTATACCATAATTTGTTTCTGACTCGAAATAGGATATGGATCACATTTAGTGATACTTATAATTTTAAACTGTAAACATGATTCTATTACACTATTTAATATATTGCGTCCCATGGATCAAGGCGATACAAACCTTGGGAAAATATTCAAGTTCATGATGTGTTTGAGATAAGCTGACAAACTCCTTAACCAGAAGTTGCCTGTTCAATCAATCAGAACCTAGAATTGAAACTCAAGGTCACAGAAACACCAATGTTGGTTGGACAGTTAATGATCATATGTAATAAAAGTGCAAATTTCAAATAAATCATTTAGATAGTATTCAAGATGTTTTGGAGAAACTCTGTCAGACGTCATACCCAAACACTGACGTCGCTCAATCGCCTTCAAACGAAACTAGTCATTAAAACCCCCGTTATTTTTCTGATAAATACAATCATACGACTGTGACAAAATAGTGAACCAATTTGGAAGCTTACAATTTGATAAGACAGTAATTGCAGTAACTACTATTCTATTTTCAAGGTAAATTAAAGGTCCATAACTGTATTAGTTATGTATTAAGAAATCTAAAAGCTACCATCGAACGGATTCTAAATATCTGCTAGTATGTTAATGTTATTAAGACTTCACACTAAACGATATGGTTTAAACCCTACACAATTAAAGATAGTTGTTGCAATAATCATATTTTCTAAGTAAATTAAGGGCCATACCTCTATTCCAAAATGGCAAAACAATTTGATGTATCATAAATATTATTAATATATACTTGTATCCTATTTGTATATAAAATGTCCACCCAAAATGTTGTTTAATTTTCAACAAAACTTGATTAATTAACATAAACTCAAAACAAAAATGTATTTTCGTAGATAATCAGGGGCCATAACTCTATTTAGAAAATGCAAAGGTACACATTGATCGTAAGGAAGTGATGTCTGTTCGATATACGGTTTCACAGCAATTTTAGTTAAATAAGATAAAGAAGTTATCAAAACCTTGCACCTAAGCTTTACCCAAAATGTGCATTTTTGTTAAGTAACTCAGGGGTCATAACTCTATTCTGAAAAGGAGAAAATCGGCCTTGCTCGTAAGAAAGTGGAATCTTAACGATATAACACTTCACAGTAAACTTGGTTTTAACCGAAAACAATTTACAGAAGTTATTAACAACGTGCATGAAAGTTTTAGCCAAAAGGTGGATGCCCGTCCCTCACTCCACCCATCTTCAATCCTTAAACCGCTTTTGATTTAAAAAAAATAATTGAAAATTGCATTCGGCATAAACAGAATATAATCATGCATGCTTATGTCTTATTTATGTACAAAACAAAATCATATCGCTAAAATATAAACTTGTACACATTTTTTCTTTGAATATCAATATTTTCTTATCACTTATGGGCTTCCGTAGAAAATGCGTTGGTCTTACGAAATGCAAAGAATACCATAAGTCCATACAGTGGTTTCGTATAGAGTACAGTTTCTGCTATTGATTTGCAAAAAATCACGAGTATATCTTTCCGGGTAAACCAAACGTGTTTTTTGCACGATACGAGAAGTTGGGTCCCTGCCTATAAGTACTTATAGGTGAAACTTGATGTTTATTGCAAATTGTATGAAGACCGTCTCCTGAATCTTTAATTGTCCAAAATAAATTAATCCCAGAGTTTTCATAAACTTTAGCACAATATTGTTTAACGTGATATTTAACGGCAGTAAGACAATAAGTTAAAGTTTGGAGATGTTTGTAGTGGTGCAGACACTAGAATTCGAAATAAAGCGGGCTTTATAAGGCTTTTCATTTTATTTAGGAATCCAGTACAGAGTTTGCAGTTTGTTTTGATTTTCGTCTACCCCAGCCTTGAAAGTAATGCACGAGTGATATGTGTGGAAATAACATCTTCCTCTGTAGTTTGAACTGGAGTATACGAATTAATGCTACCGAGTTCCAGAGATAAAACATTAGCCGTCAAACAATAATTACATTCCTTATTAGCTGATTTATCAGCAGGAACTAAAACAACTGTATTATGAAAATCTTGAATTTTAAAGTACGAGACGAAAATATGGGTCTCGGAGGAAGTAAAGAGGGTTTATTATTATTATAAAAAATAATGCAAGTATCTATAATTTTAAGAAGTGATTTTTTCCAAGTAGAAAGAGAATTTGGGTCCGCATTTTATACTAAATTCCTCAATAGATTGGGCGATCTGAGCAGGACATGCATTAAAATCAATCATTTAAGGTAATCTATACTTCGAACTGGAAGGCCACCATGAAGTACTAGTACTCTATGACTTGGCAGAAGTCAAAACATCAAGAGAATAAACCATTAATGGAAAGACAATACAAAATTAAAGATTAACATATTGAATTTTTTTATCAACAACATATATACAAGTTTTGGTTAAAAATAATCTATTTCACATGCTTTTACATCCTTATATTTGTAAACAATAGAAGACAAAGGATTAGAACGAAAGTAAAATACTTATGATGTTCTTCTCCTATACAAGTTTTCTATTTTATTCCGCCATGTTATCGCCAAGTGTTGAATCAACCTTTAAGATCGCTATCTATCTAAATCAGTTGCAAGTCTCTGCCACCAAATAATGCACATTAATCGATCAATATTCATTCATGCTTTATTAAAATATAATCAGATATTCTCTCCTTAAAATTACCATGGACTTTTAACTTAAATTATCCCTCCAAGAAGAGGTGGCAGCAATTGGTGTGATGTCGCGTTCAGAACTACACAAGCACACCGTTCAGATTACAGGTATTGCGTTATCCCCCAAACTATATTGTTATGACTTTATCATGTTGAAGCTGTTTTTCTATCCAACTATTTCCACTTCTTGTCCGTCGTGTATTCTGGAAAAAAAAACAGTTTATAAAGAAAAAAAGGTTAATGAACTTGTTTCAACGAACGGACACAAGACGTACCACGAAGCTAAAGATATTGTTAGCGAGGCCGATCTGACACTACCAAGATTGATTTTATATTCATACACATTGTCGTGGGCCTCATGTATAAATATATATTTAAGCACCACTTCACTATTAGGTGTACCCTAACTAAATTTAGTCAAGAGAAAATAATGAAGTCAACTTCCGCTTATAATTGAAAAAGAATATGACACTATCAGCAAGCAATGCCTTTATCTTTTAGCATAGTTATGGAATAAAACATGTATAGTATATCTGGACAAATGTGTTTAATGCAAGAGGCACGTCATGAAATCAATTTAAATGATTATATAACTATTCCAAAAATGTATGAATGTTAAATACTTTTTATTTATTATCTTATCGGTTGTTCTATGTCTTAAAGCCCCTTGTGTAATATATAGAGTATGGCCTTATCGAATTTGTTGATTTAAACATCGATATGGGCTTACCCCATCGAGGTATTTAAATCTGCCAACGAGATGAGACCACACTCTAATTGGGTAGCATGTCCATTTCATCCGTCTGTCATACTCTTACTCCCGTTAACTGGTAGTTAGAGTGTTATTTTCTATTAAATGATTTACATCTTTGCAAATACAACGGATGTTTGTTCTTTTGAACTGTGTCTAACTTTTACAGTAAGGGCATATTCGTATGAACAAACAATTAAATAAAAGAAAGTTCAAAGGTAACGTTTACCTCAATCAGTGGATTCGAGTATATTACTAATACATACTGATCAAGGAGATCATTTGACAGCAACAATCACAATCGAGAGAATAAAGTAGCAGACTCGGTTGTATGGCGTCTGTTCATGAGAGGTAATATAAGGTGGAACACCTCTCACAACCACTAGCACCGGCTTAAGCGGTATTCTAACTCAACGCCACCTATGTTGGGCTCGTTGGTCCCAAAGGGCCAGTGAAAATAACTCTGCTGATTCGTAAAACCGGGAGACTTTTTAATTAATTTGTTAACATTACACAATAGGCATTCAAAATGACCTACTTCATTTCGCAGAGAGGGTGTGAATTTGCACCAGTGCACGGAAAATCATTCCATGCAAACTCGAATGCACCGTACAAATTAAGACAGTCTTCTCCACTTCCATAATCGTTTGGCTGTCCCGGCCACCAGTTTGTGTAGGTAATGCGACTGTCGTCTGTGTGCCATTTCCATATCCCTTCAACGTCTTCATCTGAGGCTCCAGTCCAAAACGAATTGACATTTCTATAGTCAGCTGAAAACGTTGATATACGAGAATAAAAAAGTTGAAATGCATTTGTAACTGAACTTATTATAGTATTATATGCATTTTAGTATTTCTGTTTAATACAAACAGAGGGCTTGCGTGGCGCAGTCGGTAGCGCGGCGGATTTTGTTTGCCTTCCCACGGGTTCAATCCTCCGTGGTGCCACTGAGTTTCGTCGATGTGTTCTTGGGCAAGACACTTTCCCTTAGCCTCGTCCGTCGGATCCGGACGTAAACCGGTCGGTCCCGTGTATCGGTCTATCCTCCGAGCACGTTAAAGAACCATAGGAATCTATTCGATAATAAGCGTTTATGATTCCTATGTATCCTTCCCCTCTCTCTCGGGCGGCTCTAAATAACCTATACTGTGTTGATGAGCCGTTAAACATTCAATTCAATTCAATTAATGCAAACAGTCATAGACCCGTTATCGGTTAGACTTCACTATATGATTTGAAATTATCAGCTTTCGGCGATGTTTGAGGATGTATGGATATCACCCAAGGTTTAACGTAGGATATTGTGCACATACAATACTCTTCAATGGAATATAAAAGGTATATGCAAAACTAATACAAAAACGCGTTTAATGGCAGGGCTAAAACAAAAAGGTTCATTTTCAAATATCACAAAACACTAAAGCCCTCTCTTCGAAAATATGTCGATAACAAGGGCCGTCGTCCAAAACACCAGATTTTGATCGCACACAATATATATATATAACGTATCTGACATGTAATTTTATGTACCAAAGAAATACGCATTTCTGAATGATGTATGTAAATGGTGTGTATTAGTTTTGCTGTAATAAGGCCTTTTTAGAAACATTAGGCATTGTAATTTTTAAAAAGCCTCATGACACAACGTGTAGACGATATTTCAGATGTATCAACATTTAAGTTTGACTTGTATATATTCCGGAATAGCTAAGGTAATAAAGTGCAGGACTGATGATAAGAATGCCACAAATAGAATCCAGGCTGCGGGCATTCATTGACCCCTTAACGTATGACGGAAGAACACCTTAGAAGATAAGGAGTGGTCTAAGTGTGTGTGTATTTAGTTTATATTCCCGCCGTCAACTAGTGCTCAGTATAGTCTGTTCTATTGTGTGTGCGTTGTGCAATATTTGATAACCTCAGTTTTAAATCTCATCCGAATGAAACAGCAGGTGAAAGACACATTAAAGTAGTCAGGGATGGTCGGCCTCAAGATCCTTTGATCACTAAGCCATCGTACTTATCGTTTCACAACGGTGCCTTTCTGACTAAACGTGGCTTATAGTGAATTTTGGAATGACTCGGTTTATTTATTACCACTAATTGATTATTAATATTAATTGTAGCATGATCACTGAAAATTCTCTTTGTAATAACACAGGTGTAAATCGTTTAATTGAAAATAACATCTGACAAAATAAATGGTATACTACAACTACCAGTTATTGGAAGTTAGAGTATGGCAGGGAGCTGAAACGGGCATGGAAAACACAAATAGAGTATGGTTTCATCTCGCTGGTTAATTAAACACCTCGATGTGCTACGCCCATCTCGATATTTAAATTAACCAACACAATGAGACCATACTATATCTATTACTTATTATCATAGAGATAATCATTTGAATGTTATTTAACTTGTCCTAGTCATTGGTTCAACCCCCAGTGGCCTGGTTATTATTTCTTAGAATTGAATGACAAACTGCAGTACACGATAGTAGACGATGATCTATTTATAGACTTACATATACCAAATAATTAACTTATAGAAACAAAGACGAAAACAAGAAGCTTCATTCAATGTGCATGTTTGTCAAAGCCGTAATGTATGGGTCAGTTGCTTTAATATATAAAGAGTAACTGTGTTGCTGATTAAAGCCGTAATGTATGGGTCAGTTGCTTTAATATATAAAGATTAACTGTGTTGCTGATTAAAGCCGTAATGCATGGGTCAGTTGCTTTAATATATAAAGAGTAACTGTGTTGCTGATTAAAGCCGTAATGTATGGGTCAGTTGTTTTAATATATAAAGAGTAACTGTGTTGCTGATTAAAGCCGTAATGTATGGGTCAGTTGCTTTAATATATAAAAATTAACTATGTTGCTGATTAAAGCCGTAATGCATGGGTCAGTTGCTTTAATATATAAAGAGTAACTGTGTTGCTGATTAAAGCCGTAATGCATGGGTCAGGGGTCAGTTGCTTTAATATATAAAGATTAACTGTGTTACTGATTAAAGCCGTAATGCATGGGTCAGTTGCTTTAATATATAAAGATTAACTATGTTGCTGATTAAAGCCGTAATGCATGGGTCAGTTGCTTTAATATATAAAGAGTAACTGTGTTGCTGATTAAAGCCGTAATGTATGGGTCAGTTGCTTTAATATATAAAGAGTAACTGTGTTGCTGATTAAAGCCGTAATGTATGGGTCAGTTGCTTTAATATATAAAGAGTAACTGTGTTGCTGATTAAAGCCGTAATGTATGGGTCAGTTGCTTTAATATATAAAGATTAACTGTGTTGCTGATTAAAGCCGTAATGCATGGGTCAGTTGCTTTAATATATAAAGAGTAACTGTGTTGCTGATTAAAGCCGTAATGCATGGGTCAGTTGCTTTAATATATAAAGAGTAACTGTGTTGCTGATTAAAGCCGTAATGTATGGGTCAGTTGCTTTAATATATAAAGATTAACTGTGTTGCTGATTAAAGCCGTAATGCATGGGTCAGTTGCTTTAATATATAAAGAGTAACTGTGTTGCTGATTAAAGCCGTAATGTATGGGTCAGTTGCTTTAATATATAAAGATTAACTGTGTTGCTGATTAAAGCCGTAATGCATGGGTCAGTTTCTTTAATATATAAAGAGTAACTGTGTTGGTGATTAAAGCCGTAATGTATGGGTCAGTTGCTTTAATATATAAAGATTAACTGTGTTGCTGATTAAAGCCGTAATGCATGGTCAGTTGCTTTAATATATAAAGAGTAACTGTGTTGCTGATTAAAGCCGTAATGCATGGGTCAGTTGCTTTAATATATAAAGAGTAACTGTGTTGCTGATTAAAGCCGTAATGTATGGGTCAGTTGCTTTAATATATAAAGATTAACTGTGTTGCTGATTAAAGCCGTAATGCATGGGTCAGTTGCTTTAATATATAAAGAGTAACTGTGTTGCTGATTAAAGCCGTATGGGTCAGTTGCTTTAATATATAAAGAGTAACTGTGTTGCTGATTAAAGCCGTAATGTATGGGTCAGTTGCTTTAATATATAAAGATTAACTGTGTTGCTGATTAAAGACGTAATGCATGGGTCAGTTGCTTTAATATATAAAGAGTAACCGTGTTGCTGATTAAAGCCGTAATGTATGGGTCAGTTGCTTTAATATATAAAGAGTAACTGTGTTGCTGATTAAAGCCGTAATGTATGGGTCAGTTGCTTTAATATATAAAGATTAATTATGTTGCTGATTAAAGCAGTAATGCATGGGTCAGTTGCTTTAATATATAAAGAGTAACTGTGTTGCTGATTAAAGCCGTAATGCATGGGTCAGGGGTCAGTTGCTTTAATATATAAAGATTAACTGTGTTGCTGATTAAAGCCGTAATGCATGGGTCAGTTGCTTTAATATATAAAGATTAACTGTGTTGCTGATTAAAGCCGTAATGCATGGGTCAGTTGCTTTAATATATAAAGAGTAACTGTGTTGCTGATTAAAGCCGTAATGCATGGGTCAGTTGCTTTGATATATAAAGAGTAACTGTGTTGCTGATTAAAGCCGTAATGTATGGGTCAGTTGCTTTAATATATAAAGATTAACTGTGTTGCTGATTAAAGCCGTAATGCATGGGTCAGTTGCTTTAATATATAAAGAGTAACTGTGTTGCTGATTAAAGCCGTAATGCATGGGTCAGTTGCTTTAATATATAAAGAGTAACTGTGTTGCTGATTAAAGCCGTAATGTATGGGTCAGTTGCTTTAATATATAAAGATTAACTATGTTGCTGATTAAAGCCGTAATGCATGGGTCAGTTGCTTTAATATATAAAGAGTAACTGTGTTGCTGATTAAAGCCGTAATGTATGGGTCAGTTGCTTTAATATATAAAGATTAACTGTGTTGCTGATTAAAGCCGTAATGCATGGGTCAGTTTCTTTAATATATAAAGAGTAACTGTGTTGCTGATTAAAGCCGTAATGTATGGGTCAGTTGCTTTAATATATAAAGATTAACTGTGTTGCTGATTAAAGCCGTAATGCATGGGTCAGTTGCTTTAATATATAAAGAGTAACTGTGTTGCTGATTAAAGCCGTAATGTATGGGTCAGTTGCTTTAATATATAAAGAGTAACTGTGTTGCTGATTAAAGCCGTAATGCATGGGTCAGTTGCTTTAATATATAAAGAGTAACTGTGTTGCTGATAAAAGCCGTAATGTATGGGTCAGTTGCTTTTATATATAAAGATTAACTGTGTTGATGATTAAAGCCGTAATGCATGGGTCAGTTGCTTTAATATATAAAGAGTAACTGTGTTGCTGATTAAAGCCGTAATGCATGGGTCAGTTGCTTTAATATATAAAGAGTAACTGTGTTGCTGATTAAAGCCGTAATGTATGGGTCAGTTGCTTTAATATATAAAGATTAACTGTGTTGCTGATTAAAGCCGTAATGCATGGGTCAGTTGCTTTAATATATAAAGAGTAACTGTGTTGCTGATTAAAGCCGTAATGTATGGGTCAGTTGCTTTAATATATAAAGATTAACTGTGTTGCTGATTAAAGCCGTAATGCATGGGTCAGTTTCTTTAATATATAAAGAGTAACTGTGTTGCTGATTAAAGCCGTAATGTATGGGTCAGTTGCTTTAATATATAAAGATTAACTGTGTTGCTGATTAAAGCCGTAATGCATGGGTCAGTTGCTTTAATATATAAAGAGTAACTGTGTTGCTGATTAAAGCCGTAATGCATGGGTCAGTTGCTTTAATATATAAAGAGTAACTGTGTTGCTGATTAAAGCCGTAATGTATGGGTCAGTTGCTTTAATATATAAAGATTAACTGTGTTGCTGATTAAAGCCGTAATGCATGGGTCAGTTGCTTTAATATATAAAGAGTAACTGTGTTGCTGATTAAAGCCGTATGGGTCAGTTGCTTTAATATATAAAGAGTAACTGTGTTGCTGATTAAAGCCGTAATGTATGGGTCAGTTGCTTTAATATATAAAGATTAACTGTGTTGCTGATTAAAGCCGTAATGCATGGGTCAGTTTCTTTAATATATAAAGAGTAACTGTGTTGCTGATTAAAGCCGTAATGTATGGGTCAGTTGCTTTAATATATAAAGATTAACTGTGTTGCTGATTAAAGCCGTAATGCATGGGTCAGTTGCTTTAATATATAAAGAGTAACTGTGTTGCTGATTAAAGCCGTAATGCATGGGTCAGTTGCTTTAATATATAAAGAGTAACTGTGTTGCTGATTAAAGCCGTAATGTATGGGTCAGTTGCTTTAATATATAAAGATTAACTGTGTTGCTGATTAAAGCCGTAATGCATGGGTCAGTTGCTTTAATATATAAAGAGTAACTGTGTTGCTGATTAAAGCCGTATGGGTCAGTTGCTTTAATATATAAAGAGTAACTGTGTTGCTGATTAAAGCCGTAATGTATGGGTCAGTTGCTTTAATATATAAAGATTAACTGTGTTGCTGATTAAAGACGTAATGCATGGGTCAGTTGCTTTAATATATAAAGAGTAACTGTGTTGCTGATTAAAGCCGTAATGTATGGGTCAGTTGCTTTAATATATAAAGAGTAACTGTGTTGCTGATTAAAGCCGTAATGTATGGGTCAGTTGCTTTAATATATAAAGATTAACTATGTTGCTGATTAAAGCCGTAATGCATGGGTCAGTTGCTTTAATATATAAAGAGTAACTGTGTTGCTGATTAAAGCCGTAATGCATGGGTCAGGGGTCAGTTGCTTTAATATATAAAGATTAACTGTGTTGCTGATTAAAGCCGTAATGCATGGGTCAGTTGCTTTAATATATAAAGATTAACTATGTTGCTGATTAAAGCCGTAATGCATGGGTCAGTTGCTTTAATATATAAAGAGTAACTGTGTTGCTGATTAAAGCCGTAATGCATGGGTCAGTTGCTTTAATATATAAAGAGTAACTGTGTTGCTGATTAAAGCCGTAATGTATGGGTCAGTTGCTTTAATATATAAAGATTAACTGTGTTGCTGATTAAAGCCGTAATGCATGGGTCAGTTGCTTTAATATATAAAGAGTAACTGTGTTGCTGATTAAAGCCGTAATGCATGGGTCAGTTGCTTTAATATATAAAGAGTAACTGTGTTGCTGATTAAAGCCGTAATGTATGGGTCAGTTGCTTTAATATATAAAGATTAACTGTGTTGCTGATTAAAGCCGTAATGCATGGGTCAGTTGCTTTAATATATAAAGAGTAACTGTGTTGCTGATTAAAGCCGTAATGTATGGGTCAGTTGATTTAATATATAAAGATTAACTGTGTTGCTGATTAAAGCCGTAATGCATGGGTCAGTTTCTTTAATATATAAAGAGTAACTGTGTTGCTGATTAAAGCCGTAATGTATGGGTCAGTTGCTTTAATATATAAAGATTAACTGTGTTGCTGATTAAAGCCGTAATGCATGGGTCAGTTGCTTTAATATATAAAGAGTAACTGTGTTGCTGATTAAAGCCGTAATGTATGGGTCAGTTGCTTTAATATATAAAGAGTAACTGTGTTGCTGATTAAAGCCGTAATGTATGGGTCAGTTGCTTTAATATATAAAGAGTAACTGTGTTGCTGATTAAAGCCGTAATGTATGGGTCAGTTGCTTTAATATATAAAGATTAACTGTGTTGATGATTAAAGCCGTAATGCATGGGTCAGTTGCTTTAATATATAAAGAGTAACTGTGTTGCTGATTAAAGCCGTAATGCATGGGTCAGTTGCTTTAATATATAAAGAGTAACTGTGTTGCTGATTAAAGCCGTAATGTATGGGTCAGTTGCTTTAATATATAAAGATTAACTGTGTTGCTGATTAAAGCCGTAATGCATGGGTCAGTTGCTTTAATATATAAAGAGTAACTGTGTTGCTGATTAAAGCCGTAATGCATGGGTCAGTTGCTTTAATATATAAAGAGTAACTGTGTTGCTGATTAAAGCCGTAATGTATGGGTCAGTTGCTTTAATATATAAAGATTAACTGTGTTGCTGATTAAAGCCGTAATGCATGGGTCAGTTGCTTTAATATATAAAGAGTAACTGTGTTGCTGATTAAAGCCGTAATGTATGGGTCAGTTGATTTAATATATAAAGATTAACTGTGTTGCTGATTAAAGCCGTAATGCATGGGTCAGTTTCTTTAATATATAAAGAGTAACTGTGTTGCTGATTAAAGCCGTAATGTATGGGTCAGTTGCTTTAATATATAAAGATTAACTGTGTTGCTGATTAAAGCCGTAATGCATGGGTCAGTTGCTTTAATATATAAAGAGTAACTGTGTTGCTGATTATAGCCGTAATGTATGGGTCAGTTGCTTTAATATATAAAGAGTAACTGTGTTGCTGATTAAAGCCGTAATGTATGGGTCAGTTGCTTTAATATATAAAGAGTAACTGTGTTGCTGATTAAAGCCGTAATGTATGGGTCAGTTGCTTTAATATATAAAGATTAACTGTGTTGATGATTAAAGCCGTAATGCATGGGTCAGTTGCTTTAATATATAAAGAGTAACTGTGTTGCTGATTAAAGCCGTAATGCATGGGTCAGTTGCTTTAATATATAAAGAGTAACTGTGTTGCTGATTAAAGCCGTAATGTATGGGTCAGTTGCTTTAATATATAAAGATTAACTGTGTTGCTGATTAAAGCCGTAATGCATGGGTCAGTTGCTTTAATATATAAAGAGTAACTGTGTTGCTGATTAAAGCCGTAATGTATGGGTCAGTTGCTTTAATATATAAAGATTAACTGTGTTGCTGATTAAAGCCGTAATGCATGGGTCAGTTTCTTTAATATATAAAGAGTAACTGTGTTGCTGATTAAAGCCGTAATGTATGGGTCAGTTGCTTTAATATATAAAGATTAACTGTGTTGCTGATTAAAGCCGTAATGCATGGGTCAGTTGCTTTAATATATAAAGAGTAACTGTGTTGCTGATTAAAGCCGTAATGCATGGGTCAGTTGCTTTAATATATAAAGAGTAACTGTGTTGCTGATTAAAGCCGTAATGTATGGGTCAGTTGCTTTAATATATAAAGATTAACTGTGTTGCTGATTAAAGCCGTAATGCATGGGTCAGTTGCTTTAATATATAAAGAGTAACTGTGTTGCTGATTAAAGCCGTATGGGTCAGTTGCTTTAATATATAAAGAGTAACTGTGTTGCTGATTAAAGCCGTAATGTATGGGTCAGTTGCTTTAATATATAAAGATTAACTGTGTTGCTGATTAAAGACGTAATGCATGGGTCAGTTGCTTTAATATATAAAGAGTAACTGTGTTGCTGATTAAAGCCGTAATGTATGGGTCAGTTGCTTTAATATATAAAGAGTAACTGTGTTGCTGATTAAAGCCGTAATGTATGGGTCAGTTGCTTTAATATATAAAGATTAACTATGTTGCTGATTAAAGCCGTAATGCATCGGTCAGTTGCTTTAATATATAAAGAGTAACTGTGTTGCTGATTAAAGCCGTAATGCATGGGTCAGGGGTCAGTTGCTTTAATATATAAAGATTAACTGTGTTGCTGATTAAAGCCGTAATGCATGGGTCAGTTGCTTTAATATATAAAGATTAACTATGTTGCTGATTAAAGCCGTAATGCATGGGTCAGTTGCTTTAATATATAAAGAGTAACTGTGTTGCTGATTAAAGCCGTAATGCATGGGTCAGTTGCTTTAATATATAAAGAGTAACTGTGTTGCTGATTAAAGCCGTAATGTATGGGTCAGTTGCTTTAATATATAAAGATTAACTGTGTTGCTGATTAAAGCCGTAATGCATGGGTCAGTTGCTTTAATATATAAAGAGTAACTGTGTTGCTGATTAAAGCCGTAATGCATGGGTCAGTTGCTTTAATATATAAAGAGTAACTGTGTTGCTGATTAAAGCCGTAATGTATGGGTCAGTTGCTTTAATATATAAAGATTAACTGTGTTGCTGATTAAAGCCGTAATGCATGGGTCAGTTGCTTTAATATATAAAGAGTAACTGTGTTGCTGATTAAAGCCGTAATGTATGGGTCAGTTGCTTTAATATATAAAGATTAACTGTGTTGCTGATTAAAGCCGTAATGCATGGGTCAGTTTCTTTAATATATAAAGAGTAACTGTGTTGCTGATTAAAGCCGTAATGTATGGGTCAGTTGCTTTAATATATAAAGATTAACTGTGTTGCTGATTAAAGCCGTAATGCATGGGTCAGTTGCTTTAATATATAAAGAGTAACTGTGTTGCTGATTAAAGCCGTAATGCATGGGTCAGTTGCTTTAATATATAAAGAGTAACTGTGTTGCTGATTAAAGCCGTAATGTATGGGTCAGTTGCTTTAATATATAAAGATTAACTGTGTTGCTGATTAAAGCCGTAATGCATGGGTCAGTTGCTTTAATATATAAAGAGTAACTGTGTTGCTGATTAAAGCCGTATGGGTCAGTTGCTTTAATATATAAAGAGTAACTGTGTTGCTGATTAAAGCCGTAATGTATGGGTCAGTTGCTTTAATATATAAAGATTAACTGTGTTGCTGATTAAAGAGGTAATGCATGGGTCAGTTGCATTAATATATAAAGATTAACTATGTTGCTGATTAAAGCCGTAATGCATGGGTCAGTTGCTTTAATATATAAAGAGTAACTGTGTTGCTGATTAAAGCCGTTATGCATGGGTCAGGGGTCAGTTGCTTTAATATATAAAGATTAACTGTGTTGCTGATTAAAGCCGTAATGCATGGGTCAGTTGCTTTAATATATAAAGATTAACTGTGTTGCTGATTAAAGCCGTAATGCATGGGTCAGTTGCTTTAATATATAAAGAGTAACTGTGTTGCTGATTAAAGCCGTAATGTATGGGTCAGTTGCTTTAATATATAAAGAGTAACTGTGTTGCTGATTAAAGCCGTAATGTATGGGTCAGTTGCTTTAATATATAAAGAGTAACTGTGTTGCTGATTAAAGCCGTAATGCATGGGCCAGTTGCTTTAATATATAAAGAGTAACTGTGTTGCTGATTAAAGCCGTAATGTATGGATCAGTTGCTTTAATATATAAAGATTAACTGTGTTGCTGATTAAAGCCGTAATGCATGTGTCAGTTGCTTTAATATATAAAGAGTAACTGTGTTGCTGATTAAAGCCGTAATGTATGGGTCAGTTGCTTTAATATATAAAGAGTAACTGTGTTGCTGATTAAAGCCGTAATGTATGGGTCAGTTGCTTTAATATATAAAGATTAACTGTGTTGCTGATTAAAGCCGCAATGCATGGGTCAGTTGCTTTAATATATAAAGAGTAACTGTGTTGCTGATTAAAGCCGTAATGCATGGGTCAGTTGCTTTAATATATAAAGAGTAACTGTGTTGCTGATTAAAGCCGTAATGTATGGGTCAGTTGCTTTAATATATAAAGATTAACTGTGTTGCTGATTAAAGCCGTAATGCATGGGTCAGTTGCTTTAATATATAAAGAGTAACTGTGTTGCTGATTAAAGCCGTAATGCATGGATCAGTTGCTTTAATATATAAAGAGTAACTGTGTTGCTGATTAAAGCCGTAATGCATGGGTCAGTTGCTTTAATATATAAAGAGTAACTGTGTTGCTGATTAAAGCCGTAATGTATGGGTCAGTTGCTTTAATATATGAAGAGTAACTGTGTTGCTGATTAAAGCCGTAATGTATGGGTCAGTTGCTTTAATATATGAAGAGTAACTGTGTTGCTGATTAAAACGAAATATAGTAGACTGGTTCTATAATTTTCGTTAGAGATTGATTTGGACTGATCCTCTATCAGTATTCAATATTAGTTCATATATAAGATATGGTCATGATTATTCATATCATACCAAGGAGAAAGTATGTATACTGCATATACTTACGGCAAGGATAGAGCTTTTTGCAGTAATCCTGCAGGAATAAATCCTCATCTTTACTCTCGATCTTAACTAAGGTGGCATGATGTAGGGCACAGTGATGCTTGAAGAGAAATTAAAAGATTGATTACAATGTTGTGGTAAGTAAACATGTTACATATACTATCATGTATATGTCGGTCCTATAATTAATGAGCTTAATTTTAAATATTTCTAGGAGTTTAAGTTATTGTACAACATGTTTTCCTGTGCACACAGTGTGGCAGTGGTAAAACATCTCACCGTGCTTGCAGTCAGAACTGTTATTCATTTTGATCTTTGGAGATCGCTGAGCCCGATATTTACAGATATCGGTAGTACATTATGTCCAAATCTTCAAAATACTTTTGATTTTCTTACTTGAATTTCGAATGGGTGGTTCCACTACTCCAGCATTTAAATGTTCCGAGTATTGTTTAATCACCCTTAGGATGTGTTGCTTGTTTTATAACTTAGTCCTTTGACTGTTACCTGTGATAAGCAGGTTACATATAACCTTTGCTCCCAGATAAATTCCATTTTGTTTATTTCGCCCCTTGTTTTCTCGTTTAGGCAAAGCGTTTAGTTGGAAACAGGGACCATACGCCACTGGCCATGGAATGGTGTGAAAATACCGCCTTGAAGGTTCCATGCTCACCGCCATATGCATACCATCTTCGGGATGGCTTACATTTCTGTACTATTGACATGATTAATATTTAGTTCTGCTCAACCCGGGGCTAGAGTGCGTGAACGGTAGCAAGCCTTTTTCACTACCGTTCATGAACAGTCTCAATCAAACCGAGACTGCAGTATTTTTTGTATTTAACGTGTTCGACGATTTCCAAATTTCTCCTCATACAATTTTCATAATAAATGCTAAATATATAGCAAACATGGGTATATATGTTTTACGAAGAAACACGATTTTTTTTTTCTGTTAAGTTGTATTAACCCATATTTACACAGTATTTTAATACAATGTAAATAACCCATATTCTTTCAAATTGGCGTTTAAACAAATGACACTATTTTTAACGTTTCCTTTTCAACAAACAGTGGTGTTGATTATTCTTTAATTATTTTATTGATACTTACGGTTGCTTCAATCCAGTCAACATTAACACCGGTACCAAAGTAGTAGCAGGAGCCCTGAAAATATGTCCATGAATCGGGGCATTGTCTTGGAATTGGGCAACTCGGAGGAGATTGTCCAGCTGTCATGAATTAAAGAAACTGTTTATATATGAGTTCCCACTTCTGTCATGTCCAGCGCGTGTATATACGCCATTGGCTTGTAAGTGATGAAGTGTCGATTCTTACGGATGGCCGGAGGTGTACAGTACTGGTTCTACCCAGGAAAAGTGGGTGGTCTGCCTCCACCACAAAAAAAATCGACCGTCATATATAACCTTACATGTGTTGAAAATGACGTAAAACACCATACAAACAAACAAAACCAAATACACCATTGGAACGACGTATTTATTATGACATCAGCAATATGTTGTTTAGCAAGTTAACGGACGTCGATGGTTCAACAAGTACATGAAAAATGCGACAAATACAAAGACGTGCATTAGCATTACGTACCTGTAAATAGCATGTAATTCATGTTACACGTGGTCATTCTATTTCAAGTTTGGTTGAATGTTAACTGTATGTTTTATAAGATGTTTTCTTGTTCGCAATGTAATTACGGAATAAACAGTATGTGTAAGGTAAACGTTAATCAACAAATAAGGTTTATGAAGCGTTGAGTTTGTAGTTCGGCATTCCAAATTTAGGGCGTTAGAATTCAACTTCAAGCCCCGCGCTAACTTTCTTCACGCTAATCAATAACACATAGACTAACTAACTGCTCTTTGATTATAGAAATCCTTCACTTGTTGTTGATTTTTTCGCGAACGAGGAGGGAAACAGAAAAATACGTCTACCAGACTTTGTGTACAATCTCGGCAAATGACGTCGATGTCCTCAAAACGCTACTGACGCCATGTCACTGTTAGCTGTTGATGTGTTCCGATTTAGTTAAAATATAAGTGATTATGAATTTTCTTTCACTGATATATTCTGATCGTTCACCCGTAGATGTATATACATAATGAAAAGGTCTGCGATAAAATGAAAGTTTATATATACATGAATATACTATGCTATAAATAAGTATATGTTATTAAAGTGTTCAGCCACTAGCTATGTATATATGCGTATCTACATGCTTACCCGATTTGAGAACAAAAACCAACGATATAAGGCAAATACAGTTTGACAGTCCCATAGTTAAAATCAATTCCACTACTGAAGATCCTTATCAAATAGTCGCAAGACGGAACAGTCACACCTGTTCGAGATGTCGCACCTATTCGAGATAACAGAGACCGTATGTGCCCTACTTAGGCCTATTAATTTATTTATCATATAATATCAGAATGTGATTCATGCGGAATTCAATTCTCTTCATGCTATTTTGCAATTAGATTGTTTTTGTGCAAATGATAAACTCAAAGATGCTACGTTAGTAAGTGTTAGGATAAACATCAACACCCTAATTAAGCAACGTCTATGTCAAAACTAAATAAAATGAATGTTTGAAGTGTGTACTGATAAAACAAGAACTGTCATCTTCAAAGAATCTCTACCATAGAATTTGGTTCAATAGGGTTACAACATATAACACCACAGTCATGAGAGGGTGATAGTAAGAAGAAAACAACTTTTTTTTAAAAGTTGCTATAAACGTTATTCAACCGAACTGGAAATGAGTGGTAGTTTATTGAAATCGGTAAAGTACTTTTAAAGTTATGACGAGTTACGAATTTATACTGAGCCGACGACTTCGCCGAAACAGTACACACACCAACGCGCATCAAAGCTGCGCATACGATAATTTTTTTACTATCATCCTGCGATTTACTATCACCCTAGCGTCAGATAGTAAGACAATACGCATTATATAGCATGGGCGTTTAATGTGAGGTATGATAAAATGGTTTATTAAATAGGCATGTTTACTATTGTAAATTACATCTTATAAACACAGTTGCACAAAATATGAAAAACGTACACCGACACGACAATCTTGATTTACTTCCATTTGATTTGGAAGTAGGAATGTGTACATACATTTATATTAATAAATACTGAAAAGGGGTCCCTTGGAAGCAACAAACACAAACAAGAGATAAAAGTAGCAGACTCGGTTTTATTGAGTCTGTCCGTGAGAGGTAATGTTAAGTTCAATACCTCTCACGCCTCCTAGCACCGGCTTAAGCGATATTATACTTTTCTACTTTAACGTCACAGAGATTGGGCTTGATGATCTCAAAGGACTAGTAAATAGGTAAGTACGTAAGTAAGTCACTCACTCAGTCAGTCAGTCAGTCAGTAAGTATGTAAGTAAATATGTAAGTAAGGAAAAGTAAGTAAGTAAATAAATAAGTAAGTAAGTAAGTAAGTAAAGTAAAACATGTCAGTCAGTCATACCTTATTAACGTGACATCTGTAGATACAATGTACATGCAAGTACAGACAACCATATTTAATCGATGGGTCAAAACATACTACACCCGACCCATATGGCCTATAAGTCACTTTTAGAAAGGATATATCACGTTTTCAAATTCCGGTTCAAACGAATTATAATACAAATAACTGAAATCAGTATCTGTCAATGTTCTGGTATATATGCAAATCATCAAGAGAGAATAAGTTTCATATTGAAGATATGAATATACGTATATACAAAAGCAAGTATTTGTATCTTTAACTATTTTTTTCGGATGGGGAGGAGTGTAATTTGATCAAGGTTTTGGGCATGTGAGATACATTTATACTAAAATTGTTCACCCACAAATTACAAGAATAAGGTACATTAATATTTTCATAAAAACCTGGTTAAGATCTATGGCGTCGACAGGAATGAACACGTCATGCCCAGTCTCCACTTTAATACAGTCGATAACAAAACACATCGCATCGAAAATGTTAAATAGCAAGACATATGCATAAAATGATATTTATAACTGAATATGTAACGCCTTGATGGTATCATACAAATCAAACAGGAAATAAATTATCAAAATGTCCAATATATTCTTGCACTAACAAGAGTGCATTGACCAGTTGTCATTCATAAGCTACATGCATAATTTTAAACTTTTAGTCTGAACCATTGGCCAAGACAATGCATCTCCACATGTCAACATGTCCAGACATCATTGATAGGTTTTATCGCTTTTAGTTGCAAACTGAGTTTTGGGTGCATAGACGGAGACGCAGAGATTTATAATTTTAAAATGATTTCAATGTTCGCAAGAGATGACAAATAATTAAAAGTAGATATAAAGTCGAACAGGAAATGTAGCATGCAAGGACAACAGGCAATCAAAAACACGCACAGAAACAAACAATAATGACAAAGATGAATAAAAGGCGAGATATGACATCACAAACATAAACGGGTTGACAATAGCGCTACCGCCTTGTAACGGTCAGTGGCAAAATAGACCGCTGGAGTTTGAACCAGGTTCTAGTGTGCACCAAACCTCACTCTTAATCTATTGACATCCCAATAAAACGGGACAGTGTAAGTAAAGATAAACCCGCCAGGTTAAATCCTCTAACAAACAAGGCAGCATTAATAGTCAATATAACACATAGATGATCATGTATATATGAATATAAAACGACAAAAGCTTAGAATCCCACAAAGCAAGTACTCAGTGACTTTTGCAGAAATGAGATATAGGGTCCTATAGAAACCACAGCGTCCGAACGCAATGGCATCGTAGGTCCGAACTGTACTGCAAACAAGGACTTGGTAATACAATGAAAGAGACAAAAAAAAACAGAGAGGATGGTGAAGACAGGGTTACCGACTTGGAACGGTCAGTAGGCAATAAGGCCTACTGGTTAGCTTGAACGATTTTATATGCGCACAATCCTCGCTATTATCCTGTCTTCAGCACCCAAATAGACAAGACAGTGTAAACAAAACTACATCCCATCAAAAGGAATTCTCTAACAATAAAGTCCACATCCAGAGAAACTAACTAAAGAAACACATACAAAATAATAAACATCTCGGGTTGTATCCAGCAAGAAGAGAACATACTGTAAAGGGTACGACAAGACAAGATTTAACGTCTCACACCACATTTAATTTTCCTTAGGGTTCCATTGTAATGTTTTTGTTTGTGGCATAAAGATAAACAAAATTTACAATATATGTTTATGCTTAAATTCTTCATTGATCCAATATCTGCAATTTAAAGCACAATTAGCAAATATTTACTAGGTAAAACATGTTTAAATGTCATGTTTGCGTGACACCTATCACAATTTAGCGTACTAATACAACAAAAATACAACCTCGTGGTGATGTGTAAAATGTCGCAGAATTAGCTAGAAATGTTATATCAACATTAAATGTTTCGTGATCTCTTCCTAAAATGCTGTAGGTTTAGAGCATGGTAAGGATAAATAAATGTATGCAATTGAAAGCCCTGTAAAAAGTAGAAAAGAGGAACTTTTTTATCAACCTCCTTATCTTTATGGCACGAATACTCAAGGGATATAATAGTGTTGGGAGTCCTTAAGACAAACATCAAACGCTACCGTCCTTTGAGGATTTAGGTAGGCATCATCATAGGGTCCACAATATGCCCTGACATCTCACAATCAAAATGGGTCAACCACTAAACATGCAGTGCGTTGCAAAATGATAGGGTCATAAGGCATAATGACAATAGAGGGACGAGCATAACATTTACAATTAATTCAATATGTATTACAAGAACGAAAGTCGAAACCTACCTTTATAACCTTCAATTAGTTTTCGTAATTCAGATTGCTGATCCTCCAACATTGCAAGCTTCTGTATAACTTTGAAATCCTGGTCAAATCTGGATAAGCATTGAGGTTCTGTCAGGTACTCGGCCGACAAGATACCATCGAATGTAACAGTAATCACCAGAAGTGTAAACAGTAATTGTAAGCGCATTCCAAACATATTGAATGTGTCTTCTTGCATAATGCAACCGAACTTGGGTATGAAAATCGGCTCTATATTCCAGCAGATTTACCAAGAGGGAGCAAATATTTAGTGTTTACTGGTTGCTTTTAAAGTGCTTTTAAAGTGTGTATAATTGTGTTTACGCAACAATATTGCTGCAAGCATTCATTATTTTAATATTTAAAGTGAAAGTTTCCGCTTTGTGGCCATATTAAGTGTCTTATTATGTTTTTATAAAACATTGAATCAGTAATATCTGTAATACTTTATGTATATACTGTACTGTATAAGAGTTAACTAGGAAAACTATTAAATATATATTATGATGGCATTGCATGCGCCTTAACAACTAAATAACTTCCATAAACATCCAATACATATAAACGACATCCATATGTTATGTTATGGCGGTCTTTCGTGTTCGATTTTTATATCTACTTTTTTGTGTATTCTAGTGACCATTAAATGAGGCACATATAATAAAGTGTTATAAATTATCAGCTAATTGTCAAGCAGCACAACCAAAATATTGTTTATATATAAAATGTATATATAAAATGCTGATGATAATATATTCCGATAACTATGAATGTTTCTGACAATTGTGGGAGTTGTTCAACTATGTTGTTCATTATCATCTTAATTGTGTTGTGTTATGTCTTCTTCCTGTATATGGGAAATGGCAAAACTCACTCATTAACAGATATTTTACCAATCCGATTATAATTGTGAATAAACCCCCGGACTACACTACATTAATTAGCGTAATGATGTAAGTGTGTACCGGTATTCTACTTGACACTGTCTGCCTTTAGTTAGCAACAAACTTCAAGATGTGTGGCTCCCTGCTAGGGTAACTCTGCTAATGACAATGATCGAAATTTATGAATTAATGGATTTAGCATCTCTCAGAGATGCAATTATTTACGACTAAACTAACTCCTTATTTTAGGTAGGTCCTTTAAAAAGGGGTATTTTCTTTGTTCAATGTCTCTTATTTTTGGTGGTCTATGTCGCACACAAAATCAGTCATAATGTGAGAGAGACAATATTTCTATTAGTATACTATTGTAAATATTTATTATTCAAAGATATTATGGAAATAAAAGCAGTAGAAACATAGACTGGACTTTCGTTGTTTCTAAGACTACAACCATGTTGCCTATAAATTGTAAGATTATTCAGCATATTCAATCTAGTGACCTTGTTTTATTGGATTCACATCTGTGCACTTAGAGTAGTTTAACTGTTTATTAGCACTACTGGTCAGAGTTTGTCCGTCGTCCGTCCATCGTCTTACCATCGTCCGTTAACTTGTTAATGACAACACTCTAACACCTTCGTTTTATATCCGATCTTTAATAAACTTAATCAGAGATTTTATATCGATGTTATGGCCTTTGATTAATGAAAAATGCTATATTTTGCTGTGTCAACATTCTCGAACCTTTATTTTGCATCTGATCTTTAACAAACTTGCCCAGAGTCTTAATATGATAAAAGCTCCACAAACCCTAGCTTTAATGAAAAGTGATGAGTTATGACCCTTTATTTAGTGTAAAACACTCTAGTACATTGTTTTGCATCCGATCTTTACCAAACTTGGTCAGAGTCATAGTACTGATGAAAGTACGAACGCTCTTGAAAACCATCTTTATCGGAATATTTTTCTTTATATTTGCGATGACTGGACAGATTGTGGACCCTATGATGACGTCTATCTAAATCGGTAATGTTTCTTGTTTGTCTCCGATCTCGTCTCGTCGTGCACTTACTGGTTTATTCTGTTGTTGCTCTGGCGTCTGTCAAGTCACTGCGTACTTGCTTTGTGGCTTTCTAGACGTTTGGTTTTTATATTCATATATACATGGTCATCTTTGTGTTATACTTATATGGGTTTCTAATGCTGCCTAGAACCTAGTGGGGATTTTTTATTTACACTGTCACGTTTAATTGGGATGACAGTAGGGCAAAAGTGATGTTTGGTGCACCCTAGAACCTGGTTTAACCCACCACCACCCCCAGCGACCTTTTTTTCCACTGACCGTTCGAAAGCTGTAGCCTTATTGTCAACCATGTTATGTTTGTGATTTCATATGCCTTGCCTCTTATAAATCATTTAGTTGCTGTTTTTCTATGCGTGTTTTACGTTGACAGCGGCTCTTGAATATTACATTTCCTGTTCGACTTTTATACCTACTTGTATCTACTACCAAACCATGAATTAGGTCTATTTAGGTTATTGAGAAGTTATTCTTTGAAGCAGTTTGCATGCATCGATTATATAGCAAAGTAAGTGGTAAATAAATAAGCTCATTACGTTTATATCAAGTGGGGTATGAAAACGTCTAGGAATTGCTTACCTGGGCCAAGTGTGGATCTCAGTTACAACTACTTCAGTTTTGTGATAATGCTATATAATAGTATATGAATATATGTCTGCCCTGTTAATTTCAGTTGAAATTCAAACCATGCAATCTTTAAACCCAGAACAAAGTTTAACTTTCAATTATAAATGTCCGAAATGCAGTTTATTATCATTTAACCTTCATAAATAATATGTAAGTAAACACTGTATCAAAGATTACCATAATTTTTATAGAACTTAGAAAATGAACCAAAATATACGTCCTTCACTAAATATGGCGTGGTGAATTGTTAACAAGATTTATATCACCTAGGTTACAAATACTGCTATAATAGGTGTGTCAACCTAGACTTTTAAATAGACAGTGTAAAAATGAAAAGGAAGAATTGAGATAAATATTACATGTAATACTTCAAAGATAACAATGTATATTTAAACTTTAAGAATACTTAGTAATTATACCTTGAGAATTTATATTTTAATTATCTTTTTATTTGTCTCCGAACAGAGGGCTGGCGTGGCGCAGTCGGTAGCGCGGCGGATTTGTAACCTAGGCGGCTCTAAATAGCCGTTAAACAACATTCAATTGTATCCGAACATATATGCGGGTTTTTTTAATTCTTGATTTACATTTTTCGTTACAGATTAATCCATTTAAAAACAGATTCATAATTATAATCAACATTGATACCCCGGAAGTAATTCCGCGCATGACGAGAACGCTGATTGGCTTTATATTGATGGTGGTATCACTTTGCTTTGACTTGTACTCAGAGAAACAGCATCGGGAAACCTGTTACATTAATTGTGCTGATGCTTTGTTTAAACATTGATTGATAGTTTCTGCCTTTGTATGCTCCATCATCTGATCTTCGCTAAATATAAACCGTTTAGGCAAAGCAGTAGATTATTTTGCAATTCCTTCGACCTAGAGGCACACTGACAACCGATAATTCAAAAATGATAACAATGTTTGAGGATATTTAAAAGCATAATAGAAGAAATAATAAAATGAATTGAATTGAATTGAATGTTGTTTAACGGCTCATCAACACAGTATAGGTTATTTAGAGCCGCCCCAGAGAGAGGGGAAGGATACAAAGGAATCCGGGAACCTGCCCTACTCTTATTATCGAATAGATTCCTATAGTTCTTTAACGTGCTCATAGGATAGACCGATACACGGGACCGCCCGGTTTACGTCCCCATCCGACGGACGAGGCTAAGGGAAAGTGTCTTGCCCAAGAACACACCGACGGAACTCAGTGGCACCACGGAGGATTGATGAACCCGAGGCCTCCGGTTACAAATCCGCCGCGCTACCGACTGCGCCACGCCAGCCCTCTAATAAAATGAGTCAATACAAATACATGAAGAGGAGAGAGAACAAACACATTTCCTTACAGAATTAACCAGATGAAATGCTTACAATATAAAACTGTAAGTCATTTGACATATACGTCCAAATGACAGCACATTAAGATTAAAGGTGACAGCATGTGGACATCTTGGGATGATCAGTGGATTAACGGAAAATCAGAAATATTTGACTTAAAAGTCCACGATACGGCATTCTCCGTATTGGCAATCCACGTTATATAATTGTATGTACTAGCCGTGTACTAGCCGTGTGTATGCCACTTAAACATTTTGTTGTGTTATTTACCAAACATGTGTAATTGTTTATTATAAGCTATTAAGGCAAATGACTTGTAAACACTGGTATTAATTAAACGATACGTTCTATAGAAAGCGTAGTGCAAGATATGCTTAATATTACGAGCAAACTTGTATGACAACATAGCACGTCTGTACGTCGTCACTTTTACCTTTCACCATAGCATAGTGGAACACCCTAAATGATTAATTAAAACAAGTCCATTTACATGCCAAATAAGAAATGCATGCCACTGTCGGTGTTATCAATATAATATGCATGCCAGTGCTTATGTGTACGAGGGTGTTGCTTAAATGACACAATATGATTGATATAGGAGTAAAACTTCTCTGTTCCGAGATACTCACAGGTGAGCTATTGTGACCGCTGCTGGTCTGAGGTCCATCGTCGTTAACTTTTGCTTCAGCCGATTTATCCTTAGAAAACACTTGGTAAACGTAGGTATAAATGTCGAACATAAAATGCAACATTCACATACTACAGTCAACAAAAAATACGCAAACAAAAAACACACATACTTACAAGGAAAATTAGAAGCAAAGTATGCGATATCACAAACACGAAAGGGTTGACAAAAGGAGTACTGCCAGGGAACGGTCAGCGGCAAAAATGTCGCTGGGGGATTAAACCACGTTTCAAAAATGAGATATAGGGTCCTATAGAAACCACAGCGTCCGAACGCAATGGCATCGTAGGTCTGCACTGTACTGCAAACAAGGACTTGATAATACAATGAAAGAGACAAAAAACAACAGAAAGTGGGTGGTGAAGACAGGGTTACCGACTTGGAACGGTCAGTAGGCAATAAGATGCAACAAACTTCACTCTTAACAGGTGTTGCCATGGTGTAATGGTAAAATCATCTCGGTTTAGTAATCCAGGGATCGTGCGTTCTATCCAAGCCACGACCGAATTTGGATTAATTCTCGAAATACTTCAAAACAAAAATCACACCTGACCAGCCCTTCGGATGAGACTTAAAACAGAGGTTTGCTCGCTAAAATGCCCAGTGCATTGAAGCAAGGATAATAAACGCTTATACACACACTCTAAACATACTGATATCCCAATAAAACGGGAAACAAGTATATAAAGAAATCCTCCTGTCAAAATAGGCAACATCAAAGAAAGGAATTGACGATTCAACAACGGCATTAATTTCCATTCTTCCTCTGCTGAATGCATATAGTATGTGTTTTCATTAAATAAACAACATATCTTATTATGAAATCGCAGTAAATATGCTTACAATAAATGTTCAGTAGTATGCTGCCTTGTTTGTTAGAGTATATAACCTGGCGGAGGTATCTTTAATTACACTGTCCCGTTTTATTGGTATGGCAATAGGGTAAGAGTGAGGTCTGGTGCACCCTAGAACCTTGTTAAAACCACGGGCGGCCTTTTTTGACACTGAACTTTCCAAGGCGGTAGCCCTATTGTCAACCCTTTTATGTTTGTGATGTAATGTCTTGCCTTTTATTCAACTTTGTAATTATTGTTTGTTTCTGTGCGTGTTTTCTCGTAGACTCTGGTCCTTGAATGCGATATATCCTATTCGACTTTTATATAAGTTCCAATTAATATTTCTCCATACAATTTCAATAAACTTCTTACTAAAATGTTTCCTAATGTTTTCTGCTAATAGTATATAGACCTATTGTCTACCATACATTTTTAAAAAAAAAATCCGTTATATCCTTTTATTTTTGTTGCTTTGTCCATTTTTGTTTTTCGCGATTCGGTGCGGTTGGATACTGTTGAGTGGATCCCTTCTTTGTAAATAGTTTTATCTTTATATATTTACATTAATTTTTAATTACTACTTCATTTTTTCATCTTTCATCAGTTTTTGCGCTCAATATGACCTTATTTATGTGTCGACGTGCCGTAAACACCATTCATTCATTAATTCAATGGAAGCGTTCTCGATGAAAACAACTCGCGTATTCTACACATTTTAATGCTGAATTACGTCTTATTCGGATTTATTTTGAGATACAATAATAAACATATTACCTATTATTAAAGGTGTTTGTATACATTTACTTTGAGATGATTTCCTACCGTCATATGTTCACGGTTTTAACCGAGAAACTTCAGAAAGTGACGGTGAGAAAATTCTCCAACGACTGCACGAACGTAATGTTTTGGATATTTATCTCAGCTTGTCGTGCTGAAGCAACTTAATCACGTAAATAATATTGTTAGTTTTAATTAAAAGTCATGTCTCATCTGATCTTTGGCAATATTTATTTGCAGACAAAATATAGCACGCATTTATTTCTCGGCTCTTGGCAATCGCGTGAAAAAGTTCGGGTGCAATACAATCTCATTAAAAAAATCATATCCTAATTACGCTTAGGATCTGACAACACTGTCTTGGAGGTCACGTCAGATGGACATTTCATCTAATCAATATTCATGAGAAGATCAACTAAATTCACCAATAAAATCGCGCGTTTCAAATGCACTTCAGATGATGTTCGAGTGAACTGAACAAACGAAAATACAAACGAAAATCCACATAAAACACATAGATCTATATCCCAAAAATGATAAAATCTTCGTGTGTTATTGCTCTGGATTGCACGATAAATTCAGAGAAATGCACTACATGGCATGTTTTAAATCAATAATACGAAGAAATTCATGGGCGCGGTCATGTTTTTTGAAAACATTCGGAACAGTATCTGAAAAATATATATTCTACCGAGATTATTGTGACACTAGGATTTCTAAATAGTATGTCTTAGTACGTCTGGCCCGCTTAGCTCAAATGGTAGCGAGATCGACTATTGCGATGTTATATTATTATTATATTGACTAGTTTCAAATGAGTTGTTAAACTAGTTTAAATAAAGTCTTTATTATTATTATTATTATTATTATTATTATTATTATTATTACACTCGAGTGTAATTTTAGTGTGGGTTCAATCCCACGAAGCGGTACATCTTTTTTTGAATTCCGTCAAACAATCTTGCTTTTATTCAGCAAATATTCAATAATATTTGGTGTTTTATGTTTTTCAACGCAATTATTTTGTGTTTTATAATCTAAAAGTTACGGACATTATCTCTTTCAATACCGAGCGTAGACTGCTCCACAGCGTTTGACTAAAACGCGACATGCGCAGTGAAGCACTCTATACCGAGCGATTTTGTAAGCTGAAATCTGATTGGCTAATCATAAGGTCAATCTGACGTGACTCCAATGCAGTGTTGTCAGATCCTTAGTAGTGTAGAGTATCGTAACGTGATAAAGGGTCTGATTTTAATGAGATTGGATGCAATATAAATGATGCAGTATCGTAGCACATTGAACACTTACCCCAATGGAAGTCAATGTACAATATTAAAGTATACAATAAAAAACTTATATTGGTTATAGAATGTCATTCTTTGTTGTTGTTTTATTTTCGTACAGTAATATAACGTAATTCGTCTCGTTAAGTATTTATTTATTTCTGTTGAATAAGACACAAATCATCAATATGAATGTTTTTGTCTCGCGACATTCACGAGTGATTTTGTCATGCTTTTGCCATTCTGGGCCTGTTTCTATCCAATTATTTCCTCACATTGATCGTCATGTAATCTGCAAAAACATAAACAGTACAACGAACGTTTTCAGAAATATGAAACACTGAAAAGGGGATGTCTTTGAATCTAAGAACACAAACAAGAAAGAAAAGTAGCAGACTGTGGAGCTGTTTATGAGAGGTAATATAAAGTGCAACTCCTCTCAAGCGCCCCTGCACCGATTTAGGCGGTATTCTACTTTAAAGCCACAATGACTGGGTTCGAAGATGTCAAGTAACCACTGGGAGCTCGACTTGTCAAGTGAGAAAGTGTCGATTTTTACGGATGTATACAGTACTTGTTTTACCAGGAAACATGGGGTGAATTGTTTTGCCAACAGCATAAACCTGAACGATTAATTGTGTTTTACGATTAATTCATGTGAAAATCATTAATTTCTTTTGTTGTCAAATATTAATTACAACATAATTTCTTGTGTATTTTTGCATGTCACCCTACAAATTAAGTATCTTTCATAAGGGGTCGTATTTTAGTCAGACGACCGTGTGTTTGAGAATAGAATAGAATTGAATGTTGTTTAACGGCTCGTTAACACTTTATGGGTTATTTAGACCTGTCCCAGAGAGAGCAAAAAGATACATAGGAATCCGGGAGCCTGCTCTTATGTTACTAATGAATATATTCCTTTGGTTCGTTAAAGTACTAGTCGGAGGATGGACTCCGATACTCGGAACCGCCCGATTTTCCAATTCGATGGACCGGAACAAATTCTTGTCCAAGAACACACCGACGAAACTCAATGGAGTCGGTGAGGCTTGAGCATGAGTCCTCCGAATTACAAGTCAACCATGCTGTCAACTGGGCCAGCCAGCTTCTTGTTTGAGAACAGAACGAGACGCTTCTTTCCCTAGGAAATGATACTCTACTTCAATGCTCCAGTAATATACATTTTAAATCTACCGCTTTAATTGAATTATATTATTTATGAAAGTCAAACATGAAATTACAAATCTTGACACAGATAAAACCGCCCTTTAAAACAATAATATCAGCCATTTGCAATATCGTTCACCACACTCAACTATACGGGCATGCATTCAGCGTTACCTACCTTATTTCACAGAGAGGATGATACTTCACTGAGCATGGAACATCATTCCAACCAAAATCATAAGGACCCCACAGACACAAACAGTCTTCATTGTGTCCGTTATTGCTGGGCTCCCCCGGCCGCCAGTTTGTGTAGGTCAAGTGACTGTCGTCTGTATACCACGTCCATAAACCTTCTACTAATTCGTCCGATGCTCCGACCCAAAACGAACTGGTATAGTTATGTCTATAGTCAGCTGAATGAAGTTAATAAAGTATAATTTGAAACAACAAGAAGCCCAAGAGGCATTTAGACGTTCTACGAACTAATATAGCTCTTATAATAATACATGTTCGGTAAATCAAATCTGTATAACTGCATCAGAGAAAAATGAAAAAGATATTCTCAAAGAAAATGTCCGAAAATTATATATGTATTATAGTACTTCGTTTTCATCACATTACATGTAGGTCAGTGACATTATATTCTAGAAGCAATGACAACACACTACATGTAGGTCAGTGACATTATATTCTAGAAGAAATGACAACACACTACATGTAGGTCAGTGACATTATATTTTAGAAGAAATGACAACACACTACATGTAGGTCAGTGACATTATATTCCAGAAGAAATGACAACACAAACACTACATGTAGGTCAGTGACATTTTATTCTAGATGAAATGACAACACACTACATGTAGGTCAGTGACATTATATTCCAGAAGAAATGACAACACACTACATGTAGGTCAGTGACATTATATTCCAGAAGAAATGACAACACACACACTACATGTAGGTCAGTGACATTATATTCTAGATGAAATGACAACACACTACATGTAGGTCAGTGACATTATATTCCAGAAGAAATGACAACACACTGCATGTAGGTCAGTGACATTATATTCCAGAAAAAATGACAACACACTACATGTAGGTCAGTGACATTATATTCTAGAAGAAATGACAACACACTACATGTAGGTCTGTGACATTATATTCTAGAAGAAATGACAACACACTACATGTAGGTCAGTGATAATATATTACAGAAGAAATGACAACACACTGCATGTAGGTCAGTGACATTATATTCCAAAAGAAATGGCAACACACTACATGTAGGGCAGTGACATTATATTCCAGAAGAAATGACAACACAAACACTACATGTAGGTCAGTGACATTATATTCTAGATGAAATGACAACACACTACATGTAGGTCAGTGACATTATATTCCAGAAGAAATGACAACACACTACATGTAGGTCAGTGACATTATATTCCAGAAGAAATGACAACACACACACTACATGTAGGTCAGTGACATTATATTCCAGAAGAAATGACAACACACTGCATGTAGGTCAGTGACATTATATTCCAGAAGAAATGACAACACAATACATGTAGGTCAGTGACATTATATTCTAGAAAAATGACTACACACTACATGTAGGACAGTGAAATTATATTCTAGAAGAAATTACAACACACTACATGTATGTCAGTTACATTATATTCCAGAAGAAATGACAACACACTGCATGTAGGGCAGTGACATTATATTCCAGAAGAAATGACAACACAAACACTACATGTAGGTCAGTGACATTATATTCTAGATGAAATGACAACACACTACATGTAGGTCAGTGACATTATATTCCAGAAGAAATGACAACACACTACATGTAGATCAATGACATTATATTCCAGAAGAAATGACAACACACACACTACATGTAGGTCAGTGACATTATATTCTAGATGAAATGACAACACACTACATGTAGGTCAGTGACATTATATTCCAGAAGAAATGACAACACACTGTATGTAGGTCAGTGACATTATATTCCAGAAGAAATGACAACACAATACATGTAGGTCAGTGACATTATATTCTAGAAGAAATGACAACACACTACAGGTAGGTCTGTGACATTATATTCAGAAGAAATGACAACACACTACATGTAGGTCAGTGACATTATATTCTAGAAGAAATGACAACACACTACATGTAGGTCTGTGACATTATATTCCAGAAGAAATGACAACACACTACATGTAGGTCAGTGACATTGTATTCCAGAAGAAATGACAACACACACATTACATGTAGGTCAGTGACATTATATTCTAGATGACATGACAACACACTACATGTTGGTCAGTGCCATTATATTCCAGAAGAAATGACAACACACTGCATGTAGGTCAGTGACATTATATTCCAGAAGAAATGACAACACAATACATGTAGGTCAGTGACATTATATTCTAGAAAGATGACAACACACTACATGTAGGACAGTGACATTATATTCTAGAAGAAATTACAACACACTACATGTATGTCAGTGACATTATATTCCAGAAGAAATGACAACGCACTGCATGTAGGTCAGTGACATTATATTCCAAAAGAAATGACAACACACTGCATGTAGGTCAGTGACATTATATTCCAGAAGAAATGACAACACAATACATGTAGGTCAGTGACATTATATTCTAGAAGAAATGACAACACACTACATGTAGGTCTGTGACATTATATTCCAGAAGAAATGACAACACACTACATGTAGGTCAGTGACATTATATTCTAGAAGAAATGACAACACACTACATGTAGGACTGTGACATTATATTCCAGAAGAAATGACAACACACTACATGTAGGTCAGTGACATTGTATTCCAGAAGAAATGACAACACACACACTACATGTAGGTCAGTGACATTATATTCTAGATGACATGACAACACACTACATGTTGGTCAGTGCCATTATATTCCAGAAGAAATGACAACACACTGCATGTAGGTCAGTGACATTATATTCCAGAAGAAATGACAACACAATACATGTAGGTCAGTGACATTATATTCTAGAAAAATGACAACACACTACATGTAGGACAGTGACATTATATTCTAGAAGAAATTACAACACACTACATGTATGTCAGTGACATTATATTCCAGAAGAAATGACAACGCACTGCATGTATGTCAGTGACATTATATTCCAAAAGAAATGACAACACACTGCATGTAGGTCAGTGACATTATATTCCAGATGAAATGACAACATACTACATGTAGGTCAGTGCCATTATATTCCAGAAGAAATGAAAACACACTACATGTAGGTCAGTGACATTATATTCTAGAAGAAATGACAACACACTACATGTAGGACTGTGACATTATATTCCAGAAGAAATGACAACACACTACATGTAGGTCAGTGACATTGTATTCCAGAATAAATGACAACACACACACTACATGTAGGTCAGTGACATTATATTCTAGATGACATGACAACACACTACATGTAGGTCAGTGCCATTATATTCCAGAAGAAATGACAACACACTGCATGTAGGTCAGTGACATTATATTCCAGAAGAAATGACAACACAATACATGTAGGTCAGTGACATTATATTCTAGAAAAATGACAACACACTACATGTAGGACAGTGACATTATATTCTAGAAGAAATTACAACACACTACATGTATGTCAGTGACATTATATTCCAGAAGAAATGACAACGCACTGCATGTATGTCAGTGACATTATATTCCAAAAGAAATGACAACACACTGCATGTAGGTCAGTGACATTATATTCCAGATGAAATGACAACATACTACATGTAGGTCAGTGCCATTATATTCCAGAAGAAATGAAAACACACTACATGTAGGTCAGTGACATTATATTCTAGAAGAAATGACAACACACTACATGTAGGTCAGTGACATTATATTCCGGAAGAAATGACAACACACTATATGTAGGACATTGACACATTATATAAAATAACAAGTGACAACCTAATGCAGTTTATTAAAATACTCAGTGTTGAAGGTATACACTTTCCTAGTCCCGTCACGTGACGTAGAGTTATCGTTCGTGCCTTCCTCAACACTACAGTCAGTCGGAGATGTCAACTGTAACAACGTTCAAATGCTGAACTAACAATTTCCTATCAATATCTCTGACAACACGTCCTTCAACGTCATGTTAAAACAATTTTAAACGTCAGAGAACATACACAACAACAATTGCGATATTTTAATTTTAAGTTGTTAAATACAGGATGAAGCTGCATACAGTTTAAGTTGTGAGAATGTGTTTGTATTATGCTCAGTCTCTCGAAAATGTGCCAGATCAGAAATAGAATATGTCCAACGGGTTTATATTGTGCAAGATCAAAACCTGTTGTTTTGTACTTGAAATACATCGAAACCGCGGGCCTACGACCATTGGTTTCTATGATCTTCAAGTCCCGCCCACCAGGTATTGATCTGGGGGTCACAAAATGTCACGGGTAGAGCGTATTGGTCGCACATAGCTCTTGTAAGCAGCTGTTAGTTACACCCTAATTCATTGTTCAGTTGAAACCAATTCACAATATCCATGATATATTCAGGTAACTCGGAAAAGCATGCACATTTTAAGTGGCCGCAATAGGGTGCCCGGAAGGGCCGTTTAATAAGTTTAGTTTTGTGCTAATGCATGTAAAAGTATAGGTCTATCTCCTTAAACGGCAAAATTGTGTAAGGGTCCTTTCGTGTAGATTTTAATACTGCGAATTTAGCCACGTATGTCACGGACTGAACGGGGGAAATAATGGTTTGCGCGTAACGTTTGCTATCAAATCCATTGTCTTCTAGTTCTGGCCGGGAATGCTTGATAGTTGCTTTGTTTGGAGCAGGAGTTGGACGGCGAAATTCACAGGCAATATGTGGTCAGTATTTATTTTATTAAATTTTATCGTACATTTGTATTCAGTGGGCGGCGCCATCTTGTTTGTAAACATTAGTTAACAATGAGATGAGTGACGAGTATAAATGTTCGACGCGTATACACAGCGTTGTATAATATGGGCATTAGTTTACATACATGTGTGCATGCATAACTCGGTGAGTGTAATATACGAGGGATTTGATAACGTTGTATATTACATGTATTAGGGGCATTGGTTAACAGCGACGTACATGGCGTATACATGGCGTTGTAGAATATGTATACATTGCTACTCATCATTAGTACAGCTTACATATATTTATTAAATAATGATTTGTTTGGGTAATGATAATTATGCAGTATTGTTATGTTTATCAACCGACATCTAAAACGTATATATAATTACAGCCTAAGCCATCCAGGGTTGGATATAAGCCATCCAGGTTTGGATATAATCCTTCTGGAGTGGAGCTAAGCTTCCACGCATAACGTTAAGAGCGGTGGAGACGGTCCCCGTACCTGCGCGGTATGGCCAGGTTCTAGTAGCGACAACCCCCGGGACACAAGGTGGGCCCGTTATCAGTCCTCACTGGAGGAACATCATCAACAACCTCAGTGGGGGTTTATCATCAGTATATCGCGTCATCAACCCTTATAGAAGGCATTTGATGACAATCACCCATTGGATTCGCGCATCATCATCTTCATGAGCTCTCGCGCATCACAGTTATCAACATTGTTATAACTTTAACAACACTTTAGTCGTATATAATCAGTCGACACATTCAGTATTTGTTACAATACTAAGAACGTCTTAAACGTTCATGAGAACATTCTTTTCATATTTCATCTGTGTATTCGCTTGTTTTTTTTAGATAATTAAATATATATTTATCATATTTTAAAAGTTGCATTAAACTTATGTAAATGCATTCACCGTCATTGATTCTTTCCTGAGTTAGCCCCAACCACTAGGGTCATCCTCCTGGGACACTGGGACAAAATAAATCCGTTGGTAATATTGTATTTCTTAACAAAAAACTGTATCGCCACCTGTCTGTATCGCCACTGGTGTAGCGTCTCCGTGGCCGAATGGTTAGCGACGTTTCGCCTCTCACCGCTGCGGGTTCAAATCCCACGGGAGCTCGACTTGTAAGTGAGGAAGTGTCAATCTTACATATGGCGTGAGGTGTATAGTACTGGTTCTACCCAGGAAAAGTGAGTGGCCTGCCTCTACCACAAAAATTGGCCGTCATATATAACCTTACATGTGTTGAAAATGACGTAAAACATCAAACAAACAAACAAACGTATCGCCACTAGCGTTTTCTGATTCTCTTTCATAATACTGCTCTCGTCATATGACGTTGACGTCGACGTCATGTAGGTCCATGTAGAGTATAGATAATTTACAACGGGGACCAGTAAAGACAATATACCTGTGCTACATACCAGTCCCACATTGACACCTATGGTCACATTGAACATGTGCACACACTTCGTGAGCAACTCAATGAAAACAGCCGGACCCTTGACATGTTTAAAAACACACAAAACATTCTTACATGTCGTATGCTCCAATTTTTCTGAAGATTTTTCAAGCGGAGAGCTATTTACATATATATATTTATTATAAATTACTCTGCTGTATTATTCATACTTAATTTGAAATTGCAGTAAATGTGTATTTGTAAAATGTTTAACATGGAGAAATAAATTGGTGGTTTCACACATGCAAGCACAAAATGTGACACTAGAGGACTCCAAAAAAATAGTAGGATGCGGCCAGTTTGAAAACAAGACTCTGTGACAATAGTCGTAGGTACACCTATGCGTAAAAAGTAGCATATCGATACAGTTATGAGTAAGCATATACTCACGGCAAGGATAAAAGGTGTTGGTGTAGTGTTGTAGAAATAAATCCTCGGCTTTACTGTCGATCCTCACTAAGGTAGCATGGTGTAGGGCACAGTGGTGCTAATGAAGAAAACACATCCAATAATGCAGGAAAATTAATAAAAAGTGTGCGTACATTAGTTTACATAAATGAAAAAAAAAGCACAATGATGGAGACAAAACATGCATACAGTAATATGGAAATGACAATGTATGCGTACGGTAACATCGATGAAAATGATGCATATGTTCATATGGAAAAAAAGAGGATAAGCATGTCGTTTTGTCATACTGCAAAGAAAATTCTCGGCATTTCATTGGTCAATGAGCCGTAGACATGAGCCCATGTCTACGTCTCGCGACGTGAACAGAGGACGATTTCCCCGTAGGTACCCCATAACCGCAATACACAAAAACAAAATGGCGGCGATAACGTTGCCGATTCGTTTTGGAAACCGCGGATTGTTTCCTTTCTATCGCTTTTCTGCGCTTTCCATTGTGTGTAAATGTCTGACATAATCGTAAGTGTATGTTTTTTTGCAATTTTATAGATAATAAAACATTAACATAGTATAAAATACGTTTATTTTATGAAAAAATCCGCCAAATATAACGACGTTAGAGCGATGACGTCACGAAAATAAACAACGTCTAGTTAGAGGCACGTTATGGAGAAATTGGCGCAATAAAAATGAAAACGTATTTTTGGCTGTGTTTTTTTCTTAAATAAATGGTAACAACTTTGAAGTATGACAAATTCGTTATTAGGATTCTTGACAGGGGACATGGGCTCACATTCCCTGCCTGGAAATTATATTCACCCGAGCCATTAGGCGAGGGGGAATATACTTTCCAGGCAGGGAATGTGAGCTCATGTTCCCTGTCAAGAATCCTAATAACTAATAATGTAAAGAAAACAAAAAATGCATATATAATTGTGGGGAAAAGTATGCCTGGGTACTTCATGAATTCTCGATGTGTGGTGTTTTAACAGACAAATGCTATGGAAAAGCGTTTGAGATCTTCTATTGCTTTTATCGTAACTACTAGATGTATAATTTCCTATACTTCATTGTACTGGACATTATATTTAAACAGAAAGCTGTCCGTAATGTTGGACTATTTTAAAACAGTCTAGCAAATAGGTAATATATGTATTTCAAATATTTAAACAGTTCATAACATAAGGATGAGACTAATTGTTAATGTGTCTTCAACTTTATACAATCTATAGGATTGTCCACTGAAATGTCAGACTAAAATAAATTATTCATGACAAATGTTTGTTTATAAAAACGTATTCCTAGCAGATGCAGTTTTGTTGATTTTTTCTTACTAAACTTACGGTTGCTTCAATCCAGTCAACACTAATGCTAGTGCTAAATAAATAACATGAGCCCTGGAAGTAGGTCCATGTGTCGGGGCATTGTCTCGGGCAACTCGATTGTCCAGCTGTTATGGAAAAAAGAAAAGCATATATCGCTTAGTTTCCCAATTCTGTGTAGTACCAGAATCGGTGTGCATTTTCCTTTACGACTTTTGAACGTTAGATAACGTCAACTAAATGTATGTAAGAACTGCAAAAAAAGGCAAAACGAAACAAAAATATTATCTTTACCTATCTCTAGATCGAGATCTTCTTTTAACTGACCTTTTAGCTCACCTGAACCGAAGGTTGAGAGGTGAACTATTGTGATCATTCTGTATCCGTCGTCCGTCCGCCTTCTGCTTTAAGCGGCGTCTTAAAACAGCTTGGTCAATTCTAATGAAACGTCACATAACATGATTGATCTTTAGATGAATGGCTTTCAAGCTTGCTAAAATTATTTCGATGCGAAATCCAAAATGGCCACCATTACTGTAAATAATCAAAACCTTAACAGGACCTTTTCTTAAGATCCAGTGAATAGATTCCAGCGGTGTTTTCTTGCTTACCCCTGATTATCAAGTTCCCCAACTTTAGATAGAGATGTTCTGTATTTTACATAGACTTGTTTAAAACAAACATAAAAATCTTCACTGAAACCACAAGGCATAGTGTATACATACACGTATATTGCAAGTAGCATTTGCTTATGGTCTTCTACCAAGTGTGTTCAAACAGTGACCATGGGGTCATACTTGTCTCCGTGGCAGTTTCACAGTTGTACATAGAATTATATAGGGAAATCCTTTAAAAGAAATTAAAAGAAATCTTCTCTGAAACTACACGAGCTAAAGTTCTAGAGATGCACTTAGCATTAGCTTATGGTCCTCTACTAAATATGTTTAAATGGTGGCTCTGGAGTCAAATTTAGTCCCGCCCGAGGGTAACAGTTTTACATCGATTTATATGAGAACATATTTGAACCATTTTCTTATCTGAAATGTATGGTGGCATATTTCTGCCACGAGATAGCTAGATAATTATCATGATTATTTCGAGATAGTACCATGTATTTTTCGAGATAATAATGAATTTTCGCGAAAATCTTATAAAATGTGTAAGATAAAATTATCTCAAATTCTTTAAGTTATCATGTTAAAGGCCACGCTAATGCCCACTTCTGCCATCATGATTCTGGTTTCAAGAGAATTATCGCGATACTGTATCATGCTTTCTTCGAGATAGTAATTGAATTTTCACGAAAATTTCTCAGTTATCTTGTTAAATGCCGCGATACTTCTGATCATGATAGTTCTGGTTTCGCGATAAATAATGTTATTGAGTTAACTATAAATATTTACGCAATAGTAATGTGAATTTCCTGATAAATAGTCATAATTATTACGAAAACAAAATTTCAAATGTTTAAGATCATTCTTACCGCGTTAACTATTGTGCTAACGTGATGGCAGAAGAGGGCAGTATCGCAGCAAGTTTTGTTAGATAAAATTGTTGAAAATTAAAGAGAAAAAGTAACATTATCGCGAACAATACACGATAAATTAACTAGCTAACTCGTGGCAGAAATATGCCACCATAGAAATTAATAGAGATAAAGTTCTAACATTTTGCATGTAGCATTAGCTTATATGGTCCTTTACCGAGTTTGTTCATATTGTGATCTTGGGGTCAAATTTAGTTTTGCCCCGGGGATCTAAAACTACAAATGCTCGAGTTCTAATAATTTGTATGTTGCATACCTTATAATCCTCTACTAGGTTTGTTCAAATAGTGACCCTAGAGTGTCAAATCTGGCTCCGCCCCAGAGACGTGTGCGCCTTTCAAAAAACAGGTAACGTTTCTGCCAAAACTACAAAAGCTAGAGCTCTGATAGTTTACAAGACGTCTTTGATTATGGTCCTTTACAAAGTTTAGTTGACAAGGCCTTTAGCTATTTTACAGCACTGGCTAATAGTACACTACCATGTTGGCTCAAATGTTTGTAAATTACTAAATTACTCCGCTCCAGCTATTACATCTTTTGCACAGGGGTATATAAAGGAATCTGAAAATAATCTTCTGAAGAAATACAGCACCTAGAGATATAATAGTTTGGTATGCTACATTAGCTTACGTTCTTATACCGAGTTTGTTCAAATGGTGACTCAGGAGTCAAATAGGTCCACAAATATAGTATACTAATAGAGGGGAAAACTTGTTTTCAATAAGCATTGTAGTCATTGAACCACCACTTCGAAGTAGTGGGTGCTATATAGGAATCACCTCGTCCAAAACACATGCTATAAATAATTTAGATTCCCTTTGAACTTTGATTTTTTCGTGAAAATAAGCGTGCGTGCACATGTACTGCTAGGCTTTTCAGTCGACGAAACTTCGAACATATCACCATCACCAACAAAAAATGAGTATACTTTAATGTATTTGAACTGATTACCAAGTAATTGCCCTTTGAACTGCGAATTTCCATGAAAAAAATCTTGTTTATGTAACTTCTGCTATGCTTTTGTGCCGATAACCATGAAATTGAACTGCAAACATATCGTGACTATTACTTAAAAGTGTGTATGCTATAAAACAAAATGTGACCTATTTTTTTATCAGAGAGTTAATTCCCCTGGCATCAGAGCTTTTAGGAAAACAAGCTTGTGCGAATAATTCCTCCAGGCTTTCGTGCCGATTACAATAAATCTGTATACATAATCACCATTAACTGGAGATGTGCATGACAACTTTAAATTTATATTAGAGTACGATTGTGTGGTGCTCAAGTCTTTCTAATTGCTTGTGCTGATTGAAGTAAACGTCTCACATTTCATCGCTACTAACTTAATATGAGCATATTATTACGGTGTCCTGTTAGGGCCATGTTACCACCGCATCTTATCATCTTGGTCGATGGTAAGATGCGATTGCGATGGTCGATGGTAAGATGCGATGGTAAGATGCGATGGTCGATGGTAAGATGCGATGGTAAGATGCGATGGTCGATGATAAGATGCTATGGACCATCGACAATCGCATCTTGACTATCGACCATCGCATCTTACTATCGACCATCGCATCTTACCATCGCATCTTACCATCGACCATCGCATCTTACCATCGCATCTTTCCATCGACCATCGCATCTTACCATCGACACTCACATCTTACCATCACATCTTACCATCGACCATCGCATCTTACCATCGACTTATCAATTCTCATGCTGATCAAGATCTCACGATTACCGTAGAAAACTGTCTAGGTCGATGGTCGATAGTAAGATGCGATGGCCGATGGTAAGATGCGATGGTGCGATGGTCGATGGTAAGATTCGATGGTACGATGCGATGGTCGATGGTAAGATGCGATGGTCCATCGCATCTTACCATCGACCATCGCATCTTACCATCGACCATCGCATCTTACCATCGAAACTTACCATCGACCATCGCATCTTACCATCGACCATCGCATCTTACCATCGAAACTTACCATCGATCATCGCATCTTACCATCGCATCTTACCATCGACCATCGCATCTTACCATCGACCATCAACCTAGTAATCGGCGATGGTAACATGGCCCTAAAAGGACACCGTATATTATAGACATTTTGGAGAGATTTCACTTCATGGCTTAAAGTGACAGTGGGCTTTTGGTCATAAAGTTATCGATCTTTGTTAATTTTAAGCTTGTTCATAGCCATTTCGTTCATTTCTTATTTAGACCATTTCCAAGTTAACGATATAAATTCAAGTTATTTTCTAAAATAATTTGTTTTTGAAATTAAAAAAAAGTATTTCCGGCAGTGCAAAAATAAAAGTGAACATAACATTTTGAAATAAAATATGTTTAAGCTAATTGATGGAAAAATTATCGATTATCTACGGTACATAGTCCGTGGTAGCCCATTGATTAGCACGTTTGACTCTGAATCCGGATCTCAATGCTTCGAACCTCACAGCCGAAAAAGGGTTAATTTGGCGTGTCTTTAGGCAAGACACTTCTCTTAGCCTCGTATGTCGTATGTGGACGTAAACTGGGCGGGCATGTGTACCAAAGTTAATCCACAGGGCAGTTTAAACCTTAACCCGCTAAGCACGAATATAATAGCATTTGCGTCCATTGTAAACCCAGATCAGCCTGCGAGTAACTTTGTCACATAAATGGAATGGTCTTAATTCAAAGAAAGAACAGTCCATTATATAGTAGCGGGTTAATGGTGAAAGAGCCATAGGAATCTTTTCGAAAGTAAGAGTAGGGAACGGATCACAGGTTTATATTATAAGAATCTTTCATGGGTATCCGGTGAAGATAGGGAATTCCAAACCGAGGTATAAGTGTATTTATCGGAATCGAAGCTCTGCCGAGGTTCCAATTAAAACACTTACCGAGGGTTGGAATTTCTTATCTGAACCGAATACCAATGATAGATTATTTGTCTTGCATATCAGAGGTCTACATGTTGTGCGTTGACGACGCTAGCTACTAACGTTTTGTTCTCTTTTTTTGCATACCGTGCGCGTGTGAATGTTATCTCGACCCTGGTGAAATGGAAATTTCTTGCATACCGGACAAGGATATCCGTCATTTTACCGGGGCTAGATATTTCCATCTCACCCTAGGGTTGAGATAAAATTCACGCGCGCCAACATCCGGTATGCAGGAAAACCTGCAAAACGTTAGTAGTTGGCGGCGTCAACGCACAACATGTCTCTGATATGCAAGAAAAAGAATCTATCATGGGTATTCGGTTCAGACAGGGAGTTCCAACCCTCGGTATAAGTGTTTTAATCGGAGCCTCGGTTCCGATAAAAACACTTATACCTCAGGTTGGAATTCCTTATCTTTACCGGATACCCATGAAAGATTCGTATAATCTAGCCCCGGTAAAATGACGGATATCCTTGTCCTGGAATGCACGAAATATCCTTCTCTCGAAATAACCTATAATGAGTTGATGAGCCGTTAGACAACAACTCAACTTAATATGCATGAAAGTAGTTACATTTTATATGACACTAGTATGTATTATTGAAGTGTAAACTACTATATCTAGCTAAAATTCGTTCTACATGCTTACCAGCTTTGAGGACATAAACCAGAGCTATCAGACAAATATAGTCAAACAATCCCATGCTCTTAGTCACAAACAATGCCAATTCAGAAAATCCTTATCAAATAGTCGTATGGCGTAAAAGTCGGCTTCGAGATAACGTATGATTCAGTAATCATAGACGAAAATATTTGTCTTTCATTTTAAGAGGTGCATACGATAAAGGTTTAAAAAAAAAAAGTATAAAGTATGTTACCTGATTGGTAAAAGTGGGTAAGTTAAGCGAAACAATGCTTGTAAAACGTCCTGGACTTTATATAAATTGTATGTTGCATTAAGAGTTATTTAAAGTGTCCCATTGCCCCAATGGGAACTGGAAATGTAATACCATGGTTTTAAATAGTAAATGGTAATCGAAAATAGTTATTTCCAGTATTCATCTCCATTATGTAATAGATAGAGTATGGTTTCATTGAGTTGGCTCATTTAAACATCGAGATGGGCGTAGCCCATCGAGGTGTTTAAATTAACCAACGAGATGAAACCATACTCTATTTGTATTGTAGCATGGTCACACACACATTGTGCTACAATGTCATTTGTAGCATGGTCACACACAATTCTCTTTGTTCCGACACAGGTGTAAATCGTTTAATTGAAAAAAAGACCTGTCAGAATAACTGTGAGAATAACAGTGAGAATAACAGTTAGAATAACTGAAATAGAGCTGAAATGGACATGCTACAAAACAAATAGAGTATGGTTTTATCTCGCTGGTTAATTTAAACACCTCGATGGGCTACGCCCATCTCGATGTTTAAATGAACCACTCAATGAAACCATACTCTATCTATTACTTATTGAAAAAGTTTAACACTTTATCTTTATCATTGTAACGAATTGACCATAGAAGGAAGGAAGGAAGGAAGGAAGGAAGGAAGGAAGGAAGGAAGGAAGGAAGGAAGGAAGGAAGGAAGGAAGGAAGGAAGGAAGGAAGGAAGGAAGGAAGGAAGGAAGGAAGGAAGGAAGGAAGGAAGGAAGGAAGGAAGGAAGGAAGGAAGGAAGGAAGGAAGGAAGGAAGGAAGGAAGGAAGGAAGGAAGGAAGGAAGGAAGGAAGGAAGGAAGGAAGGAAAAAAAGGAAGGAAGGAAGGAAGGAAGGAAGGAAGGAAGGAAAGAAGGAAGGAAGGAAGGAAGGAAGGAAGGAAGGAAGGAAGGAAGGAAGGAAGGAAGGAAGGAAGGAAGGAAGGAAGGAAGGAAGGAAGGAAGGAAGGAAGGAAGGAAGGAAGGAAGGAAGGAAGGAAGGAAGGAAGGAAGGAAGGAAGGAAGGAAGGAAGGAAAAATGTTCGAACCTATTGATCTTCTAAAGTTTCCCGGCCATGTTTAGTTTCATGAATATGTTTATGTTTATTTAAATCGAAATCTATACACAACATTCACACATTGCAATATCTGTGAAAAGCGAGAATAAGATTTTATTTGATGTCATGCAAATAATACTTATCTTTACATACAACTAACGGTTTTAAATATATGTTTCTCTCCGGGACTATCCAGACATGTTCATATGATGTTTAAGAGTTAAATTTGTTAATTGGTAATACTACAAAATGGGTGGCCATTCATCTTTAAGACTAATTTTGAAGTCGAACCGTACTGCAAGTTAATTCTTCCCTTGCGTCATAGATCGGCTTCTGCTAAGTTTCGCTGTGGCGTGGCACAACCTAGAGTAGAAACAGACAGATATGAAAATTTGCCCGAATCTGTGATCGTAAATGTCCGTTTTGTGATTCGATTGAAAGCGAACTACATGTCTTATTCGAGTGAAGACTATATACAGATTTTAGAAATGAACTTTTTTCGAAGGCACCGTATGTAAATCCAGTTTTTGATCACTTGTCATTTGCTGATAAGCTTGCCTTTTTATTTTTCAACGATTGCCTTTTTATTTTCAACGATTGCCTTTTTATTTTCCAACCAAAACATGATAAGAGTTACTGTCAAAACCTGTTTTAACATTCTTCAAAGAAGAACATTTTATTTGTGTAAATAGATAATTCTTATTATCTTATTGTGTTTTATTCTCCAATGATTGTATGTGCTCTGAATTGTCGATTTTAGTCTGTTGACATCTTATATGATATCTTACAATCTTACATGCGTTTTTAATTACTAAAATAAAATATCTGTTATCTTGAGGCAGACGAAATACTAACAACAGCGATAATGTATGTCATCTTCTTAGATAGTATAGTGTACCGTCTCTTTTACCTCATTATTGAATGGCAATGTACTGATATATCTAAATTTGTTTAATATGTATATATAGATATAGTTTTAATCTTTATGTGTGAGCCACCAATGTACAGCATATCAGCATATATATCTATATATATATATATATATTACAGATTAAAACTACAAAGTTCGGTAAGTTTCAAATTCAAATGGTGTTACCTGTGGTGTACCACAAGGGTTCTTACTTGGTCCTCTGTTCTTCTTAATATTTATTTTGATCCACCAATACATATGACTGGTACAGTACGTCCTACAGATATGTATGCTGACGATACAACAATATATGATATTAATGATTCGTTACTTACTTTTTTAAATAGTCTGCAATCTGCATTGCATATGCAAAATATATATTGCAAAACGGGTCCTTAGAAAACGGCATGGTACTGAACACTGAAACAAATGAAAGATTGTTAATTACAACACCTCAAAGGCATACAAGTCTACAAAACTCAACTAAATAACGTTGATATTCAGTTGCAGGCATGCCAAAAAAAGATTAACACAGAATCCTGAGATTTTTAAAATTTAAGATTTAAAGTGCGCAAAGTAAATTTTTTAAATGAAAATTTGCAGAGCGCGACTTGATTTTCGCACTACTTGTTTAAAGCGCAAATTTAAATCATTTATGCAATTAA